>VZQC01013000.1:922747-1119074 GCA_009823505.1 Rhizomys pruinosus | reverse complement strand
CACTTATAGCTAAAAAATGGGAAAAAAAACTGAGAGAGATATGCAGGACAGTCATGGCAGAATGCATGATCTCGGTTGGGGGGGGGGTGGGGGGGGGAAGGGAAGGGGAGATATGCCTGAACTGAATTGGAAAGTGATGTATGAAATGCACAAAGCATCAATAAAAAAAAATAAAATAAATAAAATAAAATGTAAATCTCAATTTAAGTCAAATATAAACATTTTAGAAATGTTTTATATCTCTTGCCAAATATATATTTCACCAAATATAAATTACACACACACTTTCACCACATTTTATATTATCAGTGAAATAAAGGCTAAAATGTAAATTTAATATTAAATATGACATATACATGAAATTTATTTGAATAAAGTTAATATTGCTATGCTTTTCAAAAAAAAAAAAGACAACATCGGGGCTGGAGAGATAGCCTAGTGGTTAAGAGTGCTGACTGCTCTTGCAGATTACCTGGGTTCGATCCCCAGCACCCACATGGCGGCTGAGAACCGTCTGTAACTCCAATTCCAGGAGAACTCTAGTTCCAGGGGAATCCGACACCCTATTCTGACCTCTGCGGCATTGCATGAATCTGTACACAAACCTACATGCAGGCAGTACATTCATACATATACAAAAATAAATAAATAAAATTTAAAAAATATTAAAAAAAGACAACATCATGAACTTTGCAGGTAAATGGATAGATAGAGCTGGAAGACATTATGTTA
Source organism: Rhizomys pruinosus (assembly GCA_009823505.1). Classification (NCBI taxonomy): domain Eukaryota; kingdom Metazoa; phylum Chordata; class Mammalia; order Rodentia; family Spalacidae; genus Rhizomys; species Rhizomys pruinosus. The sequence continues at coordinate 1,118,342 of VZQC01013000.1, read as the reverse complement.
AGTGAAGTAACACAGTCCCAGAAAAACAAACGATGAATGGTATCTGTGGATGCTAACGCCAATAACCTAGTTGTAAATATTTCTTGTTGGGAGTTAGTGATACATATTGGAAAGAACAACAACGACACCAACAACAGAAAAGTCTGCATCAAAGAACTGACTGAAAGGGTGAATCTGGTTGGGTGGGGGGGTTGGGAGGGGGACATGGGTCTAGATTCGATTTGTAACATAATCTTGTACAAAAAGAATGTTAATAAATTATAAAAATTTGAAAAAGATTTAAAAAAAGAAACTGGGCACCAATGATAGATTCCTCTTGTTCACTATCTCTCACTCTATTAGGTCATGTGATTACCTATGTTTGCAGACATTTGATGCTACTTGTAATTCACCTGTGCTTATGGACCATCCAGGTGTTGCCATCCAGACTCAACTAGGTGTAGTGAAAGCATTGCACACTGGAACTCTTGTTTAGTATCATTAACAAATATAATTTATTAATATGCAATTATAGTGACAAATAGGTGATAAAGCTCTAATTAGCAATTTTGTTTTTAGTGGATGGTAATTACCTTTGACCTACATACAGCTGAAGAAAAAGAATCAAATGCCAATCTAAAGAAAAACACTGCAAATTTTAAAAATGTGGTAAGATGATGTGACCTAGTATTTACCCATCGGACCCATTTACCATCAGACCCATCGAGGTCATTGTTGTCTGGAATATTCTTGAAAGGCCCATGTGTTAAAGTATTGGCTCTGAACTACAGCACTATTAGGAGCTCTAGAGGAAGGTATTAGGTTATTGGGAGTGTGCCCTTGAAGGTAACAGTTGGAGGAACATCTTTTCCTCTCTTTTGCTTCTGGCCATGAGGTAACAGCTTCCTCCACCGTGAGCTCCCACCACGATGTGCTGCCTCAGGAGACATCCAAGAGCAATGGGACTAGTCATGGCTAAAACATCCCAAACACTAAACGAAAATAAACCTTTCTTCTTTATGAGTTCCCTCAGGTATTTTGTCACAGTGGTGAAAAGTTGACTAATACCTATCAAGAAACAATTCTTCATTACCCTTTCCAGCTCTAGTGAACCAGCATCTACTTTATGATTCTGTAGATGTGACTGTGTCATATAATTCATGTAGATGTAATCATACACTCCTGTTACTTTTTCCACCTCATTCTTCCATCAGTGGGAGTGAATAATGAAGTGAGTGTGCAGGACTCTCCTTGAGATTCTCATTTCAATTGTTTTGAACAAATGGCCAGAACTGGAATTACTGGATTGCTCTATAGTTCTATTTTAATCTTTGAGGGAACCTCTGCACACCCATCCACTGTGCTACATATAGTATTTTACTTTCCTATCAATAGGGAACATGTGCCTGATTTCTCCACAATTTTACCAATACATTTTGAATTTTAAATCACAGCCATCCTAACTTGTATGATATGGTATCTCACTGTGGTTTTGATTTGTATTTCACTGACAACACGGGTGTTTAACATCTTTCATATACCTTGCAACAACTACTTTTTGTCTTCTCTGGGGAATCACCTATTCATGTTTATACCCATCTTTAAATCTCATTGTATTGGAAAGAACATACAGTTTGTTTTCAGATGACATAATTTAAGTATAGGTCAATACAAGTTGGAGGGAACAACAACAACAAAAGAACCAGTACATTAAAAAAAAGACTGAAACAGTGAAACTCTCCCCAAAACAATAATCCTCTCCTTTGAAAAAAAAAAAAACAAACTCTGGAAAGACTCAGAAAAAGATGCAAGGCATGTATGGCAGAATGTATGAACTCAGGTGGGATGGGGGGTATGGAAAGGGAAATGGGTCTAAATTGGATGGAGAAATGATGTATGATGTATGATGTATGAAAAAGTTTAATAACAATGAAAATATATTTTTAAAAATCTCACTGAATTACTGTTGTTGTTGTTTTGCTATTGAGTTAAAAGAGTGCTCCCTATGTATTTTGGACACTAATTCCTTTCAGGTACACAGTCCACAAATATTTTCTTCCAATAGCTAAGTTGGCTTTTCACTCTACTGATTGTTTTCTGAAAGTCTTTTCAGGTTCATGTAATCCTACTTCTTTTTTAAATTTTTTAAAATAATTTTATTTATTTTTGTATGTGTATGAATGTACTGTCTACATGTAGGTTTGTGCACCCACCCGTGTCATGCAATGCTGCGGAGGTCAGAAGAGGGTGTCGAATTCCCCTGGAACTGGAGTTCTCCTGGAATTGGAGTTACAGACGGTTCTTAGCCAGCATGTGGGTGCTGGGGATTGAACCCCCGTCCTCTGCTAGAGCAGTCGGCGCTCTTAACCACTAGGCTATCTCTCCAGCCCCTAATCCTACTTCTTTGATTTGCTTCTGTTCTTTGTGTTTTCAGGTCACTTCCAAATTATCATTGCAGAAACTAGTTCCACATAGTTTTTAATCTTATGATTTCTTCTAGAAGTTTTACAATTTCAGGTGTTGCATGTAAGTCTTTTATGTCTATGCTACAGTTTTAAAAGTTACTCTTTTCCTTTAAACTTTAAAATTAACCTGATTTGTGCAACACATCCACATGCATCATCTTAAAGCATCTCTCTTGACTTGAAACATAATTAAAATTTGTTTCATGAACAATTGGAAAAGTTGGGGAAATGGCTCAGTCCATAAAGTACCGAGCAAGCACAATGCCCTGAGTTTGGATTCCCAGAACTAATAGAAGAAAATTCAGCCTTAGGGGAGGAGGTGGAGACAGGCAGATCTCTGAAACTCATTAACCAGATGGTCATGCTGCATCAGGCTCAGTGAGAGACCCTGTCTTATAAAATAAACGTGGAGTGTGATCAAGGAAAGACACTTGACATCATTCTTGGGCTGGGACCCCATTCGCACATGCCTGTGTACCTGCACACACATGTGCATTCACATACACAATGCCATATAGAGCACAACACAACACATGCACATACAACATACACACATACACATACAAACACATTCACACATGTAATTAGAAATAGTATTTGTGAAACAATTTCATTGGCAGTTTGAAATGCCTCTGAATTTTTTTTCACTTTTTTAATAAAATATTTTTATTGATGTTTTGTGTATTTCATACATCATTTCTCAGTCCAATTTAGAGAGATTCCCTTTTCCATGTAGGAAAAATGTGAACTCCTAAACATATTTTGGAATTAACATACACTTTATTTTCAGAGGTCATAATTTCTGTATATATGTGACATGTGTATATATAGGCATATTTTGGAGCAATACAAATGAGAAGGAACAATTATGATGAAAGGACTGGGTCAAATAACTGACTGAAATTTTATAATTACATATAAATATGCAATGTGATTCAATGTGACTAATACATTTTCAGAAAGCATAGGAAAAGAAGAACAAGATATTTTCCCAAAGTTCAATAAAAATTTCAAAGACATAGTTTCAGCCTAATCTCTAGAAGGAGCCAAATACAACCATTACAATAATATAAACCATTAACTAAAAATTAAATGTGATTTAAGTTTTTACCTTTTTAAGAGTGTTCATGTGAACATAATACAAATCATAAGACAATTCATCTTTCCATTTGAATTCTGGAAATGAGGTCACCAAATCTGATAGATAGCCTGCATTCTTGAGCTCTTGTCTCAATTCATTAGACTTGTACGAGTGTTTCACCCAAGCCAGCACCATACCTGACACACAATTGCTGCTGTGTTGTCTCTCCTGTTTCCAGATCTGCCTATTATCTGGGAAATGATTCTGATCTTGTTTACATTTATGGAATAAACTGAATAATTATTATTTCAGGTACCTAGGTAGATTTTCCTCCTAGGTAACAAACGCCATTTGACATCTTATTTTCCCCATTGCATGTGTCCAGTATCTCTCTGTCCCTGGTCATTCCAAATCATTCCACATTAGGATAGTCCTCAGAACTAAAGACACTCTATTCCTGATGTCACTGCCTTTCAATGTCACCGGAAAACCTCCAAAAAGCTCACTGTCAGGGTGATCAATTTCTAATCCCATCTCATTCTACTGCTTGATTGTTCGAGGCTACATTCCAACCATTCCTTCCCCTGGCATGAGCCAGTTAGGTCAGGTCAGTTCTTGCTATCTCTGAACATGGCATGTGATCATTGACTCAATGGCTTCCTTCCCCACACCAAGACTCTTTTTCCCTCTGCACTGCCTGTGTCTAAACCCTAGTCCTATAGAGTGTCCACTCTGATCTACTTGCTGTTTATCCCTAGATGGAACCTGGCTTGGAACATGGCAGAGACTCAGTGAGCAGGGCCTTGTAAGCAGAGTGGACCCAGAGGCCTCTGCACCTATGATGATTCTCCAAATATTCAGGTCAAAATGGCTTCTCTTTCCTGAAATCTTTTCATGCATTTGTACTGAACTATAGTTCTCATCTTTTTATAGTCATGAGTAGACTGAAAAAACACTATATAATATTTTATGCTGTATAGTGCATAATAGGGACTGTGAAAGGAAACCCTTGAAGCTCATGGGTCCTACTCCTAGGCTGTGGGAGCTCTGGAAGAAGACTGGCTTTGCTCCTCAGTTCAAACTCTGCTGTCTGACTTAGGGTGATTGAACTATGTTAAGCATAGATTTCCTCATTTGTAAATTGGGATAATAAACTTAGTCTGCTGAGTCTTAAAGCCTGGAATGAGAGTGTTTCTGATCATATTTTCTTCTGTAATCAAGTGAACATGTTGGGTGGACCCTTGTGTATTGACAACATGGGCTTGGGCATGAGATAAACTCAAGTGTAGGTACAAAAAGAGATTTGAGAGAGACTCATTGCTGTTATATATGTCAGCCAGTGTTCTGTTATGATATAAAGTGTATTAGGTCATGACACTATAATAAAGAATGAGTTTGGGGGCAATGGAGGAATTGAGAGAGGCTCTGTGCTTTAGAGATTTTACTCCATGGTCCACTGGTCCTGCTGGTTTGGTCCTTTCACAAGGTGGACTGGCCTATCATAGCAGGAGCATGCTGCTCTAGAAAGCAAAAGAGAGAAAGAGACCTGGTTCCCATACCCTCCTTGAAGGACATCCCCAGTGACCAGGAGACCTCCACTAGCCTGCACCTCTTAGTTCCACCCCCTGCAGAGGATGCTCTTGGCTTTGACTTGGTTTCAAAATGTTTGCCTCTTTCTTTCCCAGAACATGTTTTTGGAAGGAGAGTGATGCCCAGAAAAGAAGTTCAGTGATACATTATTGAACATAGATCTGATTGTATGAAATTATTATTTTGAGATAAGATAATTACTCAGAAACCAACCACCTCATATTCTGCTTCCTTGTAGCATAGAACAGATTTAAACCACATGAGTTCAGCCTCCTGAGTTACAAATAAGAAACACGACAAATCACTATTAAAGAAATTGTACACTTGTGGAAGAAATATATGCTTGAGCTATACTAGGTAGACCCTGGATCTTCAGGACTTATTTTATGGCTTCAAAAGCTGGTGAAACAGAGCCCAGTAAGTATTTATTGAGTTATGGCAGACAGTTAAAGAAAGCAGACACACACTGGCTTGCTTGTATGACAGTGTCAAACTGTGGGGGAAAAATGTTAGGAAAGCCATCTGTGAGTGAAAGAATGCAGGAAATGATCATGACGATCTGGCTAGCAAGTCCTTTGCTAATGAGGGACTTATATAACCACTGACTTGGTGCCTTTGCCATGGAGGGGGTTGGAGATGGCTTAGCAGTTAAGATCACTGTCTGCTCCTGCAGAGGATTGATTCCCAGCACCCACATGGTGGATCACTACCATCTGTAACTCCAGTTCCAAGGGATCCAATGCCCTTGTCTGACCTCCAAGGACATTCCATGAAAGGGGCACACTTACACACATGACACATGTGAAGGCAATACGCTCACACACATAAAATAAAAATAATAATTTAAATTGTTTTTTTTAAGAATGGAAGGGAAATGATGTTAAGGAAGAGTAAGTAGTTCACCAAAGATAGGGGTACAAATGCCTTTTATAGGACTTAGGTGAGTTCAGACAAGAGTAAGGGGAGTTCATTGAAGAACCATAAAGAGAAGCATGAAGGAGCAAAGGAGGCAACCCCACAGATGATTTGGGGCTCTCTAACCTATGGCTCATGCACCCCAGGATAGCTAAGAGTGAAGATTAATGCAAAATCATAAGCTTACTTAAAAGTTAAGAGGTGTGTGTGTGTGTGTGTGTGTGTGTGTGTGCGTGTGTTTGTTGTATGTGACTTGAATGCATAGTTCTCAATTGAATGTGTACTTTGTAGAGGATAGTGCCTTATTAACACCTGTCTGCAAAAGATTAGATTTCTATATATATATATAAATGGTCACCCCTGATTCTTCTTCATGCTTCATGGAGTACAGAAGAACATTTCAAAATTGAAGATGGCAGTGTCTGGGAGCACATGGAGTTGGGATGTGCTGCCTCATGATTAGCTTCTGACAGTGAGAAGACTGAGATGAGTGCAAAGAGACATTACACAATGCTTATTTTAGGAAAAGAAGACAGGCAGGCAAAGCAGTGTGGTAGTCACATCTAGTTAAATCAAGTTTTCATGACATGAGCAGCACTGCACTGTTGTGTCCTTGGACTTCCAATCTCCAGGAATGCTCTAGACCTTCAGTGCCAGATTGGGACTCCTGAGACATCCAGCGTGTTGACTGAGCAACACCCAGATGACTTGGACTTTCCAGTGTGTGTCAGTAGGAAGTGTTTTCCATGGTTTCTGCTTCAGGTTGCTGCTTCGAGTTTCTGCCTTGGCTCCCTCAGTGATGGAGTGTAACTGTAAAATGAGCTTCTGAAGACTGGCCTGCAGTAGCCTGCTTCCAGCAACTAGGTTCCATTTTCTATTTGTTGTCACCTCCCAAAAATGACATCAAATTATGAGCCGATCAGAGAATTAATCTACTCATTAGGCAAATCCACTCAGGCAAAAAGTGCCTGAGGATCCAGGCACTTCCCCAAGGCTGCCAGCTGGCAACCCAGGTTCCAGTGGATGAGCCACACACAAACCATAATGAGGCTTCTGCCATTCCAAGAATATTATCTAAAGTGCAGGTTCTCAGCCTCAGCACTATGAACATTTGGGATTTGGAGCTAGAAGTGTCTTAATCAGTTTCTTCCTGTGGGACTCCTCTTGGGAATGGAAGGATGTCCAGTAACATACTTGGGCTTTACTCATTAGATACCAGGAACATGCCTGCCCCCAGCAGGCCTCATATGCAAAGTGAAATACCTAATTGGAGGAATTTCAGCAGAGAAATTAAGATTTTTTTTCTAGATTATTCTATAGCGTTGATCAAATGAGTTCTTTGTGGAAAGTTGGCACATATCTTGATTCTTCCACTGATATTTGCCAACAACTTCCTAGCACTTTCCTCTTTTTTACTTTGTTTTCTTTTGAGACAGACTCTCACTCCGTGTGTAGCCCAGGCTGGAACTCACTATATAGTCCACTATAGCCTCAGACATGTGGCAATCCTCTAGCCTTAGCTTTCCAAATGCTGGGGATAGAGTCATGGGCCCCCATGCTGGTGTACAGCAGTTTACCTACTTCAAATGGAAAAACAGAACCATAGTTCTCAAGGGTGTTTTCCCACCTTTCCATGCAAATTGTATTTTTCTCTTCTAGTTCCTTCGAGAGTCAAACAAACGAAACAGATACTTGACAAGATGTGTGAAATATTCTGAAAATCCTCACAGTATTGATTTACAATGTCCCTTGCAGAAATAATTAATATTGATTAACGTGAGGCCCTTAGCTTGATAATAATTGAATTTAGTTCTCAAAGAAAGTCAGTTGTGGTATGTGGATTCTTTAATAGTGACTGCTTTGTTTTTATGTCTATGTCTTGTTAAGAACTGACCTTGGATAAAATACAGTTGACAAATTCAACTTAGAAGAAGCCAAAATATTGATATGACTGGGTAGGCTCAAAAACTAAATAATGCTGATGAACTTAGCATAGAAGAAGTCATTGGACACATTTTTTGAGAATTCAGAAATGATACATCAGTTGATATTTAAATATTATAGTAAACAATGTTAAATGGAGAATGCTATGACTTATACAAACATATAATGTGGATATCTGAATCAATAAAGGAAGGTAAAATTTCAATTCACTGAAAGATAAATGTTATCTCAGACCCTCCTCAATCACCTTGGATTGACATAGATAGTGAAACTAAGTTGCCATACAGTTTACTCAAAATGTTCCCAGACTATGTTTTTAAATGGTCAGTTTCCAGAGCCAGAGGCCTGGAAGAGTGCTGTTTCTCAAGATGTACTAGCAAATAGGGGCAGAGGCCTTGGTCCTGTTTTTCCCTATGTGAACAGCACACATTCTTAACATGAATAGGAGTCCTAAAGAAACAAAAACAAGCTTTCAATGGTCACATGGAGAGTAATAGGCTTTCACGTACAACAAAAATATCAATAAAATGATGATGGAAGCCAAAAACTGGAGAAATTGCTTTTATAGCCACAAAGTTAAAAATAATTTTTTTGCAAAATTGTAGGAAATAGACTAAATTAGTCACCATATAGGAATAGTGACTGTTGGTAATGAACATGCCCATTTCATAGAATCAAACAAGCAAAAAGACAATATGGAAAATTCACCACTGCTAATATAATGCTTCCAAGTCAATGTAATTGAGAATTTTTTTTTAACTTACCAAAAGATGGCAGCTTTTCAAATATGGTAGATTCACTGTTACAAAAGGGAAGGGAAATGGGAGTTTGTGGTCATTAACTTTTCTAAAAGGAATTCATAATGAGAGTGCAAATTATTCACATCATTTGATCCAGTAGTTACAATTCTAAGGGTCTGTAAAGCACACTTAAAAATAGGGAGATGTTTTAGAAAAATTCTGTTTATAATTCAGAGAAGTTAGAAATAGCCTTAATGCCAAATTACTTAATATGATTAAGTGAAGTATCATTTATTAGATACATGTTAGGAAGAGTACTCCTGAGAAAATAGTAAATATGCCCAAAGATAATATTTTCATATTTTGTGATACTTTTATTATATTCCCATAATAGTGTTTTACTATTATCTTATTTTTTATCATTTCTGGTTTCTCTAAGTAAATATCTGTGATTATTAGCTACTAATAATGAATGTTATTTCCAAAGGTTGTCCTTGAAGTGTGATTTCAGACCTCATTAATTTCATATTTCTAACTTCTGAAAATTTGTTCTATTAGAGTAATAGCATATATACTACAGTCATAAAGACCTTCAACTTGATAAGACACCTTTGTAGATAGAGACTATATAGTGCCAACAAAGCTGCCATTGATCTTCTCAGCTCTTATAGTAATGTCCTCATACACACAGAAAAAAAAAAAAGAAAAGAAAACTACAGGAACTATTGTGATGTGTTGTCACAGTTCCAGGGCTAGCCTTACAGGCTTGGGTTTTCTATGAAACAGCCGGTTTGGGCATGTTTCAAACAGTCCCAGATCAAAGAACAGCTGTGAGCTTCTGTGCAAACTCAAAATCCTTTATGGAGTCCTTCCTGTAGCTGCAGAGACAGCAAAGACACCAGCAGGTGAGTGCCTTTTGAACAGAGTTCACTCATGCTGCATAGACACTAGAATGCAATGTCCACAGGAGACAAGCCAAGAAAGAGGAGGCAGTGTTCTGAGAGACACAGGAAGAAACATGGCTTAAAGAGTGACTGTCGAATACCAGAGAGTGTTACCAAAGGCCACTAAACCAATAAAGCAAATACGGGTCTCCTTGAGTCAAGCAAGACTCCACCATCAGCACCAGCTACACCTCACCTGCCTGGAAATACTGTGCAGCAGAGGCAGCCATATGCCTGTATATCCCAAATCTAATTGGCTATTGGCTCTCTCCTTGGAGGAATAACCCACAGCTGATGCCACAAGCTTACATCCTCTACAGGTTAGGAGATGTTATAAGCCACAGTAAGACCCTGTCATATTTAACAGGAAAAAAATGTAATTCATGGATTAACATACCATCCAAACATATGTGTCTATACCAAAGTAACCTACCATAACTATTAGTGCTGTTTAAATACCTATATATCTAATTGCTTGTGCTTCATTAGTAGGATCGAAAGGTTATTGCTGGACAAACTGTCAACCCATGAAAGCAAACAGCCAGAATTGACCAGAGTCCAAGACAACAGCTCTAGAGAAAGTAGACTGTTTTGCTTCTCATCCACCTGTGCCCCTTTTCTAAGCCTAGGGAACAATCTTCGGAAGAGGGGGCATGGTGGAATGTAAGGGCTGCGATTGGGGTAAATGGTGAAACTACAGCAATATAGTCTGGACACTCATTTGATCAACTTGATTGAACATACAAGCCCCCCCAGCTGGATGGTGGAGCTGTGGGGGTTTGGGCACAACAGCCTGCAAATTGGTTTTACATGAGGGATGCTTGTACTCATAAATTATCACTTATTGCTAAAAAATGAAAAAAAAAACTGAGAGAAAGATGCAGGACAGTTATGGCAGAATGCATGATCTGGGATGGGGTGGGGGTGGGGGGAAGGGAAAGGGAAATATGCCTGAACTGAATTGGAAAAGGATGTATGAAATACACAATGCATCAATAAAAATAAAAAATAAAATATAAATAAGAGTGACTGTCCTCCCAACATTCTTTTCTCCTGCCACCCACAACAAAAAGCAAGTTTTTCTGCCATTTGGCTTGGGCCTGTACCAGCTGGTCAGAGATCCCAGGCATCCCTAAGCACTGGTACTGAGTCAGGAGAGAGGCATGTGCGCACTTTAGAGCTGAGGTGCAGGCCATCTCCAGAGTTCCAATAACGAATTCCATGGTCCTTATTAGAAACTAAAGAAAAGAAAAAGATGGGGCTGGAAAGATGGCCTAGCCCTTAAGAGTGCTGACTGCTCTTGCAGAGGACCTGGGTTCGATCCCCAGCACCCAACTGTGGCTGAGAACCATCTTTAACTCCAGTTCCAGGGGAATCAGACACCCTCTTCTGACCTCCGAGGCATTGCATGGCATGGGTGCACAGACTTACATGCAGACAGTACATTCATACACATAAAAAAGATAAATAAAAAATTAAAAAAAAAAGAAAAGAAAAAGAGAAAATGAGACATTCTTGAGTTGACATTGTCACTTGGGAAGAAAAGCCATTTACTTTTTGTTGCCTTTTATTTCTTCATCCAAAAGGAGCTATCTAACCGTACAGGACTTTCTTAACAACCTTGTTAAGTTGACAACAGTTTTACGTGTTTCCCCATTGGTCATCTGGTCATTTGCCTCCTCAGATTTATAATCTGATATGTGATCCTGCATTAGTCTTTGCTTTTTTAGTGACCTCTTCATCCCTCCCCTCCTCTAGTATCCCTCAGCCTCTCATCCCCTCTCCTCCCCTCTCTCTTCCTTCTCTCCCTTTTTCTCCCCATCTTCCTCTTTTAAATTCCCCTTTTCCATATTTCTCTTTCTCTTCTTTCCCTTCCTCTTTCCCCTTGACTTTCCCTAATTTGTATTCCAGTGAGTTTAGAGGAAGCTCTTAAAATATTGATTCCAAAGGTGCTATGAAAACAGTTGTATATGAAAGATCATAAACTTCTCCCTATCTTTTGTCTTTTCCTTTTTTCTTAAATACATTTTTAATGCACACATGGTAATTACACAGTTATGGAATACAATGTGACATTTCAGTACACGTCAGGATGTGGAGTGATCAAATGAAGGACATTGACCTATTTTTTTTTCTCTCAGACACATCAGTTCCTCATATTGACAACACCTCCTAAATCCTCTTTACTCACTATTTTGAAATGTATAATTAATTTTTATCAAGCATAGTTACTCTGTGCTAGAAAGCAGGAAGTTACCCAAGCTGCACTGCCATCATTGTTAGCCACCCTCTCTGCATCTTTTTCCTTCACTTAGGCATCCTTGTTCTGTTTTTTTTTTTCTTTCTTTTGTTTTTTTTACATTTATTTTACAATAATGATTTAAACTGAATATATTTGGGCACAGTAGATATTTGACATGAAAAGCAGTTGTATCAGAATGAGCATCAGATAAACAGTAACCCATTAACCCCAATCGAAGCCCTTACATTCTACCATGCCCCCTCTTCCGCAGATTGTTCCCTAGGCTTAGAAAAGGGCCACAGGTGGATGAGAAGCAAAACATTCTACTTTCTCTGGAGCTGATGTCTTGGTCTCTAGTCAGTTCTGGCTGTTTTCTTTCATGGGCTGCCAGCTTGTCCAGGTATAACCTTTTGATCCTACTAATGAAGCACATGCAATTAGATATTTAGGTATTAAACAGTATAATATATAGCCTTTCGATCCTACTAATGAAGCACACACAATTAGATATATAGGTATTTAAACAGTACTAATTGTTATGGTAGGTTACTTTGGTATAGACACAGATGTTTGGATGGTATGTTAATTCATGAATTACATTTTCTTCTGTTAAGTATGGCAGGGTCTTCGTGTGGTTTATAACATCTCCTAACCATTAGAGGATGTAAGCTTGTGCATCAGCCGTGGTTATTTGATCAACTTGTTGAACATACAAGCCCCCCTGGTGGATGGTGGGACCATGAGCTGTGTGGGTTGGGCACAAACTGATTGCAAATTGGTTTTACATGAAGATGCTTTGTACTCACAAATTATCACTTATGTTAAAAAAAAAATAAAACAAAACAAAAAAAGAGAAAGATGCAGAAAACTTACTGCAGAATGCATGATCTGGGATGGGTAGGGTGGGGTGGGGGAAGGGAAGGGGATATATGCCTGAACTGATTGGAAAATGTTGTATGAAATACACAAAGCATCAAAAAAAAAAAAAAAAAACCAGTAACCCATCTTACACAGAATAACTAGAAAATATTTTCTGTCTGATCACTTGTACTAGAAATCCTGAAATGTTATTCGCTGAACAATTAGATTGCTACCTTAGAACTGGAACTTGTTTGGAAAGATTCCTTTAAAAAATGTTGAGGTACAAATTCCCTACATATTAAACATGAGTCTTTTTACATTTTAAAAAAGAGTTAAAACAAATATATCAAATGATTACAGTTCAATGGCTCTTAAGACAGCTACTAGTCAGGTTCAAGGACAAACTGTTCCACAATTTCCCGTAGGTTGGGGTTTTTCCATTGCAGCTGCCGCTCTCTCCTTGTCATTTATCTGCTTGTTGATGTCTTCTTCTGTTGAATGGATTCCTTCAGAAATGTAGATTTTTCAACTTGTGTTTGAATGAGCAAACATCACTGAAGTTTTACTCTTTTTATTTTTATTATTAATATTTATTATTTCTGTACGTGTATGAATGTACTGTCTGCATGCAGGTCTGTGCACCCATGTCGTGCAATGCCGCGGAGGTCAGAAGAGGGTCTCGGATTCTCCTGGAACTGGATTTCTCTGGTATTGGAGTTTCGGACGATTCTCGGCCGCCATGTGGGTGCTGGGGTCGAACCCGGGTCCTCTGCAAGAGCGGTCGGCATCTTAACCGCTAGGGCCATCTCTCCAGCCCCTGAAGTTTTACTCTTAAACATAGCCCAATAAGAGTTGCCAAGGAGCAATGAGTACTGTAGGAGTGAACCTGATGATAGTCAGACAGTCTTCTTCATTTATTTCCTGAACCTCCACACAGCTCTCTGTCACCACTTCCAGTTCTTCTGAAGTATTGGGCTTTTCTGGTTCTTGGATAGTTAGGATCAGATCATAAACCTCTAGTGCTTTTTCCTCCGTGATCTGGGGCTGCGAGCAGCGCCCTGCTCAGTGAGACCTGAGAGCCACAGGACCCTGCTCAGTGTCCAGGAGAGCAGCCCTGACACCTGCTCTATCTTCATGCTCTACCATCCCTGGCTACTGTCCCAACTGAGCCCCTTTGTTCTGTTTTTAATCTCAATCCATTGTTAATCAGCATCCAGCAGTAGACCTTTACTGAGCTGCCAGTTTGAAAACTTTCCATGACTCAGGTAAGTAAGATAGCCCATTTCTGTTTACAAGTCCATCTAGATTTTGCTGAAAACTGTATTATCCTGGTACCAATTTACCATTGTAGTGGCAATGGTGAGGTACTATGAGAAAGAATCTCAGCCTGTAGTTACATACAAAAGTTGCTCGATGATAGAGATATGTCCCGGGAAGCAGATCATTAAGGGCTTACTGTTGTGTGAACAGCAGAGAGTATACAAATCTAGAATATAATGTGCTGTGTACCTAAGCTATATGCTACTCAAAAGTTGCATATATAAGTGTGTATATAAGGTAAATAAATGTATATATGGAATTATATGTCTTACACGGATACACAACACATGTGTGCACACACACACAAACACATGTACATAGATTATTAATGATATATTAACACCCTATTGCTCTTAAGACAAAACTACAGATTAAATCAAGCACAAGAGTAAACTGTACAAAAACGTTGTGAATATAGATACATTAGATTGCTGTTTGAGTCACACACAGACTTACGTATTAAGTTTCTGTTGTGTGTTTGTGCCTTTGTGCCTGCTCCCTTCCTAGACTTCCTTGGAAACTGATCTTTTAAGATTGCACCTGATTTTTGTCATAAACAGGATTATGGTCTAAAAATGGCACAAAATGCAGGAATGGTTGTTTGTTATCATCAAATATCATGTCCTATACCTAACAGTGTGCTGTGCTTTCAATGTGATTGACAGCACAGTAAGTTTATCTGTATCAGCATCACATGGTAACATGCTATGCTACAACATTATGGTAGCTGTGATATCTCTAAGCAATGGAAATTTTCAGTTCTTTTATAATATTTGGAGACCACTCTCAGAGGTCTGATCTGCAAATCTGAGATGTCATTATGTGGTGAGTGACTAATGCTACCGTGTGGATCTGGAGCCACCCCAAGTGACATTTATTATGGTTTCTTGATCCTGAGAAATGTAGAAACTTGAACAGGCTGTACCAAGTGGGATTCTTTAAGTCATAGCATGTATGCCCTACACAGTAGGATTCCAGCCATTTTCTCTTCCTCTCTTTTGCATCCTGGCCATGTGTCTGAAGCCCGATCCTACTATCATGTGCTTGCTAACAGGCCCCAAAGCAGTAGTCCTCATTGATCAGGAAATGAGGTCTCCCAAATTGTGTGCCAAAATAACCTTTCTTCTATATGTTGATTCTCTGACATATTTTTACAACAACAGAAAATGACACAGCTGTATATTTATACTTATAAATATAAAGTCATAAGCACTAATAAGCAATGGCCAGACAGCACCTGATGTTTTCACAGCAGAGTAGGGAACTGACATTGTTGTGTCAAATCTTTCAAAGGCAGCACAGCTCATTTGAGGAGGTACAATGATTCTTCACTGTGGGGTTTTCCATTGCCTTGTAGCTAGTGTTTGTATCTGCATCCTTGGCCTCTGTCCATTTTTATAGATGCTAGAAATACACTCCGCTATTTCTTAAATCCTTTAATCTGCAAGTGTGCACAATCAGAACTCTCTACCAAGATTATGAATGGTATCCAGAGAGCAAAATATCTTCTGGTTCAGAGTAACTGGTTAAGAGATTCAGAGAAGGACAATTTTAGCTGAATCTGATTATTGGGAAAGTAAAGGAATTAGAGGTAGCATGCTCCGTCCAGAGGAAGAGCATCTTCTAGATTATAGAAACAAATACCTTGTGGATTTTAAATCTAGTAGGGGCATTTGACTTCCACTTGTGACAGGGCCAAGCTGTATGGTTTTGGTTAGCTACTCAGTCTTTGTGTACCCTAGATTCATCGTCCATGAATTAGGGCTAATAATATTATGGTAGAATAATCATTTTTCACTGTTGTCCAAATCCTCTCCTCCCCCATCCATGCCTAGCTATTGTTCTAGTTAGCTTTCTACATGCTGTGATCACACCATAGCCAAAAAGCAACTTGTGGAGGAAAAGGGTTAATTATAACGTAATTACAGGTTACAATCCATCTTGAGTGAAGCCAAGGGAGGAACCTGGAAGCAGGAAAGAAACAGACCAGGAGAAATGCTGCTCACTGGCCTGCTCCACCCAAACTCACCTGCCTAGGGATGGCACTGCCCACAGTCTGCTGGGCCTTCCTACAACTAGTAGTTGAAACAAGGCCTCACTTGTATTTAGTATGAACTGAGACAAAAATTCTATTGCAGACACTTTTGGAAGATGTGAGAAACTTGTGCTGCATTCAAAACTATACATGAGAAAAATAAACTGGAATAAAAAGAGCATGTAAAAATTAAAAAAAAATGGAGGAGCTGCAGATGTGGCTAGCAGTTAGACCCCTGGCTGTCTTGCAATGACCCCTGATTTTGGTTCCCAGCACCACATGACTCCATTTCCAGAGGATCCAACCCCTCTTCTGATCTCTGCAGTTAATTGCACAGCATGGCGTGATCACTTCACTGACAAAGCCCATAACCCTCATACACATAAAAAAAATAAAATAAGAAAATGTTTTTGAAATGCCTCAAAGACATGGTCACAGGGCGTTCTGATATGGGAAGTGCTTGCATTGATGTTCCTCCTTCTGAGGTGTCTCTGGTTTGTGTCAGTTGATAAAAACTAACCAGCACACCTAATACCATGAAAACACCTAGTTCACACAGAGTAAAGTGCTCACAGTACAACTCAAGAATAAAGATGTTTAAGTTTTTACCAAGTTCTGAGTGTATTGCTTTAGGTGACTTCCCTTCACCCTAAAGAAGTACCTGAAGTAATCAACGTATAAATAGAAAATTTCTTTTACTTCTGAGCTCTGAATGTCCCAGCCCATGGCAAGTTAGCCCTGCTGCTCTGAGCCTGTGGTGAGGCTTCACATCGTGGTAGGAGCATGAGGAAGAACAAAACCACTTGTCTTGTGGTTGGGAAGTGAAAAGAGAAAGAAGTCAGCTTGGTACCAATATCCCTTCCAGTGCACAGCAGTAGTGGCTACAGATCTCCTACTCAGACTTCTTCTTATTCCTGCAGAAGAAATAAGTCAGTAGTGCCCTTCACTCACCATACAACAGACTAAGCTCTCTGAGACTTCTGATGACTGGTAAGAATCTTTTGGTTTATTTGCTGTTACTGGAACCTGCACTCCATAGTATTGAGATGTGCTAAGAAACAAAGGAAGACAGCCTCTGCTGTGAGGAGGCCCACTGTCAAGTCTAGACTGGAACTGGGTGTCTTTCTAGTGTCCCCTGTTGAGTTGGCCAGCCTTGATAAAAGGAGAGTGCACAGTGAGCTATCTCAGCCCAGGGCAGTGTGGGATATGCAGGTTGCAGATCCAAACCGGGCAAATAGCCCCTGGATGCTTTAGAGTGACGTGCATGATTTTCTGAACCCCAGTCTCTGGGATCTTTAGAGAGAGTAATCTTTACATCACACCTCAGTTTGTTTTGAAGCATAAACATCCAGGGCTGGGCACTCCTTTACCCCATCATTCCTCAGCAGAGTAGGTAGATCTCTGTGAGATCAAGGCCCAGGCTGGTCTACATAGCAAGTTGCAGGCCAGGTGGGCTACAGGGAGACCGCCTCTCAAAAAAAAATAATAAATAAAAAATAAATACTAAATAAATAAAAGAACAGTAGNAAAAAGAAACAAAAAAAAAAAAAAAAAAAAATAAAAAAAAAAAAAAAAAAAAAAAAAAAAAAAAAAAAAAAAAAAAAAAAAAAAAAAAATTAAAAAAAAAAAAAATTTTTAAAAAAAAAAAAAAAAAAAAAAAAAAAAAAAAAAAAAACAGTAACCCATCTTACACAGAATAACTAGAAAATATTTTCTGTCTGATCACTTGTACTAGAAATCCTGAAAATGTTATTCACTGAACAATTAGATTCTACCTTAGAACTGGAACTTGTTTGGAAAGATTCCTTTAAAAAATGTTGAGGTACAAATTCCCTACATATTAAACATGAGTCTTTTACATTTTAAAAAGAGTTTAAACAAATATATCAAATGATTACAGTTCAATGGCTCTTAAGACAGCTACTAGTCAGGTTCAAGGACAAACTGTTCCACAATTTCCCGTAGGTTGGGGTTTTTCCATTGCAGCTGCCGCTCTCTCCTTGTCATTTATCTGCTTGTTGATGTCTTCTTCTGTTGAATGGATTCCTTCAGAAATGTAGATTTTCAACTTGTGTTTGAATAGCAAACATCACTGAAGTTTTACTCTTTTTATTTTTTTATTATTAATTTTATTTATTTCTGTACGTGTATGAATGTACTGTCTGCATGCAGGTCTGTGCACCCATGTCGTGCAATGCCGCGGAGGTCAGAAGAGGGTCTCGGATTCTCCTGGAACTGGAGTTCTCCTGGTATTGGAGTTTCGGACGATTCTCGGCCGCCATGTGGGTGCTGGGGATCGAACCCGGGTCCTCTGCAAGAGCGGTCGGCACTCTTAACCGCTAGGCCATCTCTCCAGCCCCTGAAGTTTTACTCTTAAACATAGCCCAATAAGAGTTGCCAAGGAGCAATGAGTACTGTAGGAGTGAACCTGATGATAGTCAGACAGTCTTCTTCATTTATTTCCTGAACCTCCACACAGCTCTCTGTCACCACTTCCAGTTCTTCTGAAGTATTGGGCTTTTCTGGTTCTTGGATAGTTAGGATCAGATCATAAACCTCTAGTGCTTTTTCCTCCGTGATCTGGGGCTGCGAGCAGCGCCCTGCTCAGTGAGACCTGAGAGCCACAGGACCCTGCTCAGTGTCCAGGAGAGCAGCCCTGACACCTGCTCTATCTTCATGCTCTACCATCCCTGGCTACTGTCCCAACTGAGCCCCTTTGTTCTGTTTTTAATCTCAATCCATTGTTAATCAGCATCCAGCAGTAGACCTTTACTGAGCTGCCAGTTTGAAAACTTTCCATGACTCAGGTAAGTAAGATAGCCCATTTCTGTTTACAAGTCCATCTAGATTTTGCTGAAAACTGTATTATCCTGGTACCAATTTACCATTGTAGTGGCAATGGTGAGGTACTATGAGAAAGAATCTCAGCCTGTAGTTACATACAAAAGTTGCTCGATGATAGAGATATGTCCCGGGAAGCAGATCATTAAGGGCTTACTGTTGTGTGAACAGCAGAGAGTATACAAATCTAGAATATAATGTGCTGTGTACCTAAGCTATATGCTACTCAAAAGTTGCATATATAAGTGTGTATATAAGGTAAATAAATGTATATATGGAAATATATGTCTATACACGGATACACAAACACATGTGTGCACACACACACAAACACATGTACATAGATTATTACATAGATATATTAACACCCTATTGCTCTTAAGACAAAACTACAGATTAAATCAAGCACAAGAGTAAACTGTACAAAAACGTTGTGAATATAGATACATTAGATTGCTGTTTGAGTCACACACAGACTTACGTATTAAGTTTCTGTTGTGTGTTTGTGCCTTTGTGCCTGCTCCCTTCCTAGACTTCCTTGGAAACTGATCTTTTAAGATTGCACCTGATTTTTGTCATAAACAGGATTATGGTCTAAAAATGGCACAAAATGCAGGAATGGTTGTTTGTTATCATCAAATATCATGTCCTATACCTAACAGTGTGCTGTGCTTTCAATGTGATTGACAGCACAGTAAGTTTATCTGTATCAGCATCACATGGTAACATGCTATGCTACAACATTATGGTAGCTGTGATATCTCTAAGCAATGGAAATTTTCAGTTCTTTTATAATATTTGGAGACCACTCTCAGAGGTCTGATCTGCAAATCTGAGATGTCATTATGTGGTGAGTGACTAATGCTACCGTGTGGATCTGGAGCCACCCCAAGTGACATTTATTATGGTTTCTTGATCCTGAGAAATGTAGAAACTTGAACAGGCTGTACCAAGTGGGATTCTTTAAGTCATAGCATGTATGCCCTACACAGTAGGATTCCAGCCATTTTCTCTTCCTCTCTTTTGCATCCTGGCCATGTGTCTGAAGCCCGATCCTACTATCATGTGCTTGCTAACAGGCCCCAAAGCAGTAGTCCTCATTGATCAGGAAATGAGGTCTCCCAAATTGTGTGCCAAAATAAACCTTTCTTCTATATGTTGATTCTCTGACATATTTTTACAACAACAGAAAATGACACAGCTGTATATTTATACTTATAAATATAAAGTCATAAGCACTAATAAGCAATGGCCAGACAGCACCTGATGTTTTCACAGCAGAGTAGGGGAACTGACATTGTTGTGTCAAATCTTTCAAAGGCAGCACAGCTCATTTGAGGAGGTACAATGATTCTTCACTGTGGGGTTTTCCATTGCCTTGTAGCTAGTGTTTGTATCTGCATCCTTGGCCTCTGTCCATTTTTATAGATGCTAGAAATACACTCCGCTATTTCTTAAATCCTTTAATCTGCAAGTGTGCACAATCAGAACTCTCTACCAAGATTATGAATGGTATCCAGAGAGCAAAATATCTTCTGGTTCAGAGTAACTGGTTAAGAGATTCAGAGAAGGACAATTTTAGCTGAAATCTGATTATTGGGGAAAGTAAAGGAATAGGAGAGTTAGCATGCTCCGTCCAGAGGAAGAGCATCTTCTAGATTATAGAAACAAATACCTTGTGGATTTTAAATCTAGTAGGGGCATTTGACTTCCACTTGTGACAGGGCCAAGCTGTATGGTTTTGGTTAGCTACTCAGTCTTTGTGTACCCTAGATTCATCGTCCATGAATTAGGGCTAATAATATTATGGTAGAATAATCATTTTTCACTGTTGTCCAAATCCTCTCCTCCCCCATCCATGCCTAGCTATTGTTCTAGTTAGCTTTCTCATGCTGTGATCAACACCATAGCCAAAAAGCAACTTGTGGAGGAAAAGGGTTAATTATAACGTAATTACAGGTTACAATCCATCCTTGAGTGAAGCCAAGGCAGGAACCTGGAAGCAGGAACTGAAACAGACCATGGAGAAATGCTGCTAACTGGCCTGCTCCACCCAAACTCACCTGCCTAGGGATGGCACTGCCCACAGTCTGCTGGGCCTTCCTACAACTAGTAGTTGAAACAAGGCCTCACTTGTATTTAGTATGAACTGAGACAAAAATTCTATTGCAGACACTTTTGGAAGATGTGAGAAACTTGTGCTGCATTCAAAACTATACATGAGAAAAATAAACTGGAATAAAAAGAGCATGTAAAAATTAAAAAAAAATGGAGGAGCTGCAGATGTGGCTAAGCAGGTAAGACCACTGGCTGCTCTTGCAGAGGACCCTGATTTGGTTCCCAGCACTCACATGACTCCATTTCCAGAGGATCCAACGCCCTCTTCTGATCTCTGCAGTAATTGCACAGCATGGGTGCACTTACATGCACAAAGCCAATACCCTCATACACATAACAAAAAATAAAAATAATAAATGTTTTTGAAATGCCTCAAAGACATGGTCACAGGGCGTTCTGATATGGGAAGTGCTTGCATTGATGTTCCTCCTTCTGAGGTGTCTCTGGTTTGTGTCACGTTGATAAAAACTAACCAGCACACCTAATACCATGAAAACACCTAGTTCACACAGAGTAAAGTGCTCACAGTACAACTCAAGAATAAAGATGTTTAAGTTTTTACCAAGTTCTGAGTGTATTGCTTTAGGTGACTTCCCTTCACCCTAAAGAAGTACCTGAAGTAATCAACGTATAAATAGAAAATTTCTTTTACTTCTGAGCTCTGAATGTCCCAGCCCATGGCAAGTTAGCCCTGCTGCTCTGAGCCTGTGGTGAGGCTTCACATCGTGGTAGGAGCATGAGGAAGAACAAAACCACTTGTCTTGTGGTTGGGAAGTGAAAAGAGAAAGAAGTCAGCTTGGTACCAATATCCCTTCCAGTGCACAGCAGTAGTGGCTACAGATCTCCTACTCAGACTTCTTCTTATTCCTGCAGAAGAAATAAGTCAGTAGTGCCCTTCACTCACCATACAACAGACTAAGCTCTCTGAGACTTCTGATGACTGGTAAGAATCTTTTGGTTTATTTGCTGTTACTGGAACCTGCACTCCATAGTATTGAGATGTGCTAAGAAACAAAGGAAGACAGCCTCTGCTGTGAGGAGGCCCACTGTCAAGTCTAGACTGGAACTGGGTGTCTTTCTAGTGTCCCCTGTTGAGTTGGCCAGCCTTGATAAAAGGAGAGTGCACAGTGAGCTATCTCAGCCCAGGGCAGTGTGGGATATGCAGGTTGCAGATCCAAACCGGGCAAATAGCCCCTGGATGCTTTAGAGTGACGTGCATGATTTTCTGAACCCCAGTCTCTGGGATCTTTAGAGAGAGTAATCTTTACATCACACCTCAGTTTGTTTTGAAGCATAAACATCCAGGGCTGGGCACTCCTTTAACCCCATCATTCATCAGGCAGAGGTAGGTAGATCTCTGTGAGATCAAGGCCCAGGCTGGTCTACATAGCAAGTTGCAGGCCAGCTGGGGCTACAGGGAGACAGCGTCTCAAAAAATAAATAAATAAATAAATAAATAAATAAATAAATAAATAGCACAGTAGATACCCAAGGATGGGGTATAAACAGTCTTCCTTGGGAATTATGGGACTCATGGAGAGAGTGACACTTCTGTGGATTGTCATTATAGAGAGTACATGGGGCTCCATTGCTACCATCTTTTGTACAGGAAAACTTTCAAAAGTGCACTATGCAAAGTATCATGAATGATATTTCTATGATCTATCTACAGAGAGGAGCAACCAAATAGGGGACAAGACTGACTTTCAGAGGTAAACATTCTTAAGCAGATAATCTTGACTAGATGTTTTTGCATTTCTAGTAGATAAACCTCTTCTCTCCCTCTTTTCCAACCCACACCCACATATACCATTTCTCTGTAAGTTTAGCCATGAGGAAGGGGAACATAGCACTTGATGATGGTTTCAATGAGAAACATCTCCCATAGACTCATAGGCATTTAAACATTTGTTCGACAATTGGTAGTGCTGGCAAGGAAGTACGTCACTCTAGGGGGCCCTTTTTAACATTGTTCAGTTTTAAGTTTGCTCTCTGCTTTGTGCTTGCTGCTGAGGACGGGATCTCTGTGCTTCCAGTGCTGGCTGTCCTGCCCATTCTTGCTGCCATGCCTCCCCACCATGATGGACTTTTATTCTTTCTTTCATCATGATGTTTTATTAGAAGTAACTAATATAAATATAATATTAAACTTGATACCTTGCCCTACCTTCATGGGTTGGGGTTTCTTTGCTCTTCCCCCATATCCTGGGATTTTGTTTGCATTGAGCTTACAAAGGTCCTGAGCAGGCTATTACAATTGCTGTGACTTTATATAAGTAACTGCCCTGCTGTTCCGGAAGCACTGTTGGCAGCTGATAGCTTCTGGGGGAGAGAGAGTCCATTTTTTTCAAGGGTGTGTTGCCAGGTAGGGTGACTACATCACTACATCGAGGGAAAGACCCACAATGAATGGAATTTGAGGATAAAATTAGACTCCATAAGCCTTAGAAAATAACAGAGGACATAAAATTGGGTTGAGGGTTGTAAGCAAGGGTGCACATAAGAGAGAAAGTCTGAAAAGGATCAAAATACATTTATGACATACTCAAAACTTCAACAAAAATGAGGGGCTGGAGAGATGGCTTGGGAATTAAGAGTGTACACTGTTCTTGCAGAGGACCAGAGTTCAGTTCCTGGCAGCCACATTAGTTTACACCACCTAAAACTCCAGCTTCAGATCTGAGATCTCCTGAGACCAGCAGAAGCACAGGAAGGCAGGTAGGAACTGGGTGCTTCAGCAAGGCTGATTTTGATTGACTTAACCTAGCTAATCCATTAATCCAGTTGTCTTTGGTTTAATTGGCTTTTGTGGCTGTGGGGGCGGAGTTATACTCCACGCTGGTATTAAAGGTAGGGTGGTGTAAGTCTTAAGATCTGAGATCTCCTGAGACCAGCTGAAGCACAGGTACCAGGGTGCAGGCTAAAGAGCCCCCCCATCCCCCGCCCGCCAACTGGGAGTAAGAAGGCATCTGAAGGAGGCACGCCTTCAACACAGTGAAGAGGCATTTAGGACTCACATTGGCATACAGGCAAGGAGAAGCCCATATGCCAGGAATACGAAGAAGAGACAACACGAGAAAGGGGCAGGATAATCCCCCACCAAGCTCAACCAACCCTATGGAAGATTCCTACAGTGGGATCCCTCTGGGGATGCCCCAGGACACAGATATCAGAAACACAATTGGGAACATATTTAAAGAACTACAAGATTATAAAGAGCAAATCAAAGAACTGAGAAAAGAGAATGAAGAACTCAAGAAGGACCTAGAGAGAGAGAATGACAAACTCCAGAAGTAACTGGAAACACTGAAAGGATCCCATGCTGAAAAAGATAAGGAAACCAACCAGCAAAGAAAAGAGCTACAGGATGAGGCTGAGAAGCTTCAAAAAGAAGTAGAAATACTAAAGAAATCAGAAGAGGAAATGAAAAAGGAAATCAAACACTCATCCAATCAAAAGGAAAGGAATGGAAAAAGCCTCAGAAGCAGAATGGAGGAAGCAGAACAAAGAATATCAGACCTGGAAGATAACACAGAACAACTAAAAACCTCAAGGAAAGATTATGAAAAATTTAAAAATACACAAAAATGGAACAACCAGGAGCTGTGGGACACTATGAAAAGATCAAACCTCCGCATCATAGGAATAGAGGAAGGAGAAGAATCCCAAGAGAATGGTATTGATCAGATCTTCAACAGAATAATAGATGAAAACTTCCCCAAACTAAAAAAGGACAAACCAATACCAATACAAGAAGCACATAGAACTCCAAACAGACAAGATCAGAAAAGAAATTCTCCACGCCACATCATAGTTAAAATGCTGGACACCCAAAACAAAGAGAAAATTCTTAAAGCGACAAGAGAAAAACAACAAGTGACCTATAAGGGGAAACCTATCAGAATAACAACGGACTTCTCACAGCAAACGATGAAGGCAAGAAGAACCTGGAGCAAAGCATTCCCAGTGTTGAGGGACAATGGATGCCAGCCCAGGTTACTATACCCAGCAAAAATGTCAATCATAGTGGAAGGAGAGAGGAAAATCTTCCATGACATAAACAACTTGAAAGAATACATGTCCGGAAAACCAACCCTTCAGAGAATACTTGAAGCAATCCAAAGAACAGAAGAAAGGAGCAACCAACCCCAGGCAACTAGAAGGAGAAATCAATAAAAGCATAACTGCAGAAGTAGAAACCTAAATCAAAACCGCAGATGGATAATAAGGCAAAAGGAAGCAACACAAACCTATCAGTCATAACCTTAAATATTAATGGACTAAATTCCCCAATCAAAAGACATAGACTGGGAGACTGGATTAGGAAACAGAATCCATCGATATGCTGTCTGCAAGAAACACATCTTACCTTCAAGGACAGGCACCACCTTAAAGTGAAGGGATGGAAAAAAATATTCCAAGCAAATGGTACCAAAAAGAAAGCAGGTGTTGCTATTTTAATATCGGATAAAATAGACTTCAAAGTAAAAGAAATCAGAAGAGACAAAGAAGGCCATTACATTTTCATCAAAGGAACAATCCACCAAGAAGATTTCACAATTATGAATATATATGCCCCAAATTCTGGTGCACCAAACTTTATAAAGACAATTCTCCAGGACCACAAGTCACAGACTAACCCCAGCACACTCATAGTGGGAGATTTCAATACCCCACTGAGTCCTTTGGATAGGTCAACAGGACAAAAAATAAACAGAGAGACATCTGAACTGAACGATATGATACACCAAATGGACCTCATAGACCTCTACCGAACATTCCATCCTAATACCAGAGAATACACTTTCTACTCAGCACCCCACGGAACATTCTCCAAAATCGACCACATCCTGGGACACAGAAGAAACCTCTACAAATACAAAAAGATTGAAATAATTTCATGCATCCTGTCAGACCACAGTGCAATGAAGCTCAACATCAACACCAGGACAAGCCCTCCTGCCTACAAGAACACATGGAGACTAAACAACACACTCTTGAATAATGAATGGGTCAAGGAAGAGATAAAGAAAGAAATAAAAACATTCCTGGAACTGAATGACAATGACAATACAACACAACAAAACTTATGGGATACCTTAAAAGCAGTCCTAAGAGGGAAATTTATAGCCCTGGGTGCCTACATTAGAAAAACAGAAAGAGCACAAGTGAATGATCTAACACTACAGCTAAAAGCACTTGAGAGGCAACAACAGATGAACCCTAAACGCAACAGACAGGAAGAAATAACAAAAATCAGAGCAGAAATCAATGAAATAGAAACAAAGAAAACAATACAAAAAATCAATGAAGCCAAAAGTTGGTTCTTTGAAAGAATAAACAAGATAGACAGACCTCTAGCCCAGTTAACAAAAAGAAAGAAGGAACAACTCCAAATCAATACAATCTGTGATGAAAAGGGAAATATCACAACGGACAAGGAAAAGATCAAGAAAATTATATGGGAATATTACAAGAACCTATATTCTACCAAGTTTGAAAATCTAGAAGAAATGGATGAATATCTGAAATCCTGGGAATCACCAAAGCTTGGCCAAGAGGAGACCAGCAGCTTAAACAGACCCATAACATATGAAGAAATAGAGGATGTAGTAAGAAGCCTCCCAACTAAAAAAAGCCCAGGCCCAGACGGTTTCACAGCAGAATTCTATAAAACATTTCAAAAAGACCTACAACCATTATTTCTGAAACTGTTTAGAAGTATACAATCAGAGGGAATTCTCCCAAATTCCTTCTATGAAGCCAACATCACTCTATTACCAAAACCAGGCAAAGATACAACTAAAAAGGAGAATTATAGACCCATCTCCCTCATGAACACAGATGCCAAAATTCTAAACAGAATACTGGCAAATCGCATACAGACCCACATCAAGAAGATCATCCATCATGACCAAGTTGGATTCATACCAGAGATGCAGGGATGGTTCAACATACGAAAATCAATAAACATCATCAAACACATAAACGGAATCAAAGACAAAAACCACACCATCATCTCAATTGATGCTGAAAAAGCCTTTGACAAAATCCAGCATCCCTTCATGCTTAAAGTCCTAGAAGGAATTGGATTGGAGGGATCATTCCTCAATGTAATCAAAGCCATATACAGGAAACCCACAGCCAATATCATCCTAAATGGGGAAATGACGGAAACATTCCCTTTAAAGGTAGGAACTCGGCAAGGCTGCCCCCTATCACCACTCCTCTTCAATATAGTGCTTGAAACACTTGCTAGAGCAATAAGGCAAGAAAAGGATATTAAAGGAGTACTAATTGGAAAAGAGGAAGTCAAACTATCCCTATTTGCTGATGATATGATTGTTTACTTAAGAGATGCAAAAAACTCCACCAGAAAACTCCTAGAAACGATTAACAGCTTCAGCAAAGTGGCAGGATACAAAATTAACCTTAGAAAATCAATGGCCTTTCTTTACACCAAGAACAAGCAACTGGAGAAAGAATTCAAAGAGACCTTCCCACTCACAATAGCCTCAAAAACAATAAGATACCTAGGAACAAACCTAACCAAAGACACCAAAGACCTCTACAACAAAAATTTTAAACCCTTAAAGAAAGAAATTGAAGAAGACCTCAGAAGATGGAAAAACCTCCCATGCTCATGGATTGGGAAAATTAACATTGTAAAAATGTCCATTTTACCAAAACTCTTGTATAGATTTAATGCAATCCCAATCAAAATCCCCAAGAGTTTCTTCACAGGCTTGGAAACAAAAGTTCTTAAATTCATTTGGAGAAACAAAAGACCCCGAATAGCCAAATCAATCCTGAGTGAAAAGAGCTACACAGGAGGGATCTCTATACCAGATTTTAAACTATACTACAGGGCTATAGTCATAAAAACAGCCTGGTACTGGCACAAAAACAGACCTGTTGACCAATGGAACAAAACCGAAGATCCAAATCTGAGCACATACAATTTCAGCCATCTCATATTTGACAAGGGGGCCAAGAAACCACAATGGAGAAAAGACAGCATCTTCAGCAAGTGGTGTTGGCAAAACTGGATCACCACTTGTAGAAGAATGAAATTAAACCCCTACCTCTCGCCCTGTACAAAAGTCAACTCCAGATGGATTAAAGACCTCAACGTGAAACCCCAAACTCTGAAGGTGATAGAAGAAAAAGTTGGCAGCAGACTACAAGACATAGGCGTAGGAAAAGACTTCCTAAATCAGACAGCAGCTGCACAAGAATTAAGGTCGACAATTGACAAATGGGACCTCATCAAACTCAAAAGCTTCTGTACATCAAAAGAAACAATCAAGGAAGTGAAGAGAAATCCCACAGAGTGGGAGGAAACCTTCACTGCAGATACATCTGACAAAGCATTGATTTCCAGAATATATAAACTACTCAAAAAACAAAGAAGAAAGAAAACAAATGACCCACTCAATAGATGGAGCAAAGAGCTGAACAGAGACTTCACAAGTGAGGAATTAGAGATGGCTGAGAAACACCTTAAGAAGTGTTCAACATCACTAATCATTAAGGAAATGCAAATCAAAACCACTTTAAGATATCATCTTACTCCAATAAGACTGGCTAGGATCAAGAAAACAAATGATACCAAGTGCTGGAGAGGTTGTGGGGAAAGGGGAACACTCATCCACTGCTGGTGGGAATGTAAACTCGTACAGCCACTATGGAAAGCAGTGTGGAGAACCCTTGGAAGACTTGGAATGAACTTGCCACCCGACCCAGCCATGCCACTCCTAGGCATGTACCCTCAAGACTCACCCCACAGCAGAGATACATGCACGGCCATGTTTATTTCAGCTGTCTTCACAATAGCAAGGAGCTGGAACCAACCCAAATGCCCCTCATTTGATGAGTGGATAGAGAAAATGTGGTACATCTACACAATGGAGTTCTATGCAGCAGTAAAGAAAGATGACACATCATGAGCTTTGCAGGAAAATGACTGGAGCTAGAGGACATCATGCTAAGTGAAGTAACACAGTCCCAGAAAAACAAACGACGAATGGTATCCCTCATTTGTGGATGCTAGTGCCAATTACCTAGTTGTACGTATTTCCTGTGCAGGGCCCCTTGAGCTTTTGTCCAAAGTAGTTAGGAGTGATGCATATTGAAAACAACAACAACAACAACAACAACAGAAAGGACTGCATCAAAGAACTGACTGAAGCAGTGAACTTCTGCTCAAAACAGTCAACTTCCACATGGAGAATATTGAGAAAGACTGAGAAAGAGATGAAAAGCATGTTTGACAGAATGCATGAGCTCTGGTGGGGTGGGGCGATGGGGGGACACGGGTCCAGATTTGATTAAAAATATATTTATAAATTAATTAAAAAATAAAAAGACAGTCACAGTGAATAAAATCTACATTAATTCAAGCACTCTGTTTCAGGATAATATAATAAGATAATGTTATAGAACTTCAAAGGTGCTGAGTCTGAGCTGCAGCCCATCTACAAATAACCCTCAGTGGAGAGCGGACAAGGGTTTTCCCACTGGGTTCCATTCCTGGACTATGAACTTTTTTATTGATGGTGGTTTATTTCAATTCCAAAACTAAACTAGTACCTATGGTTTGTGAAGATATCAGCAGGAAGTTCTGTACTTGAGCTATTTCGAAGTTATCTCTTACTGAATGAGGTTTCTTCGGGCAGGCTTGCCCTCAAAGCAGAGCAACTCAAAGTATAACATCCTGTGTCTTAACTGTGCAGTACAGAAATCTGTATTGAGGAGTTAGCTGTTGACTATCTTCCAAAATATTTCTACTGAAACAGTGCTTAAGGGCTATATGTAAAACTCTTCCACTTCTTTCTTATCCAGTCTCCCTGTCCTTCAAGTGACCTTCTTGAAAAGTTAATTTCCCAGCCATTAAATGTCATAAATGATGGGGCTGAAGAGATGGCCCAGAGGTTAAGAGCACTGGTTGCTCTTGCAGAAGACCTGGGTTCTATTCCCAGCCCCACAATGGTAGCTAACAACCATCCATACCAAAAATAAATAAATAAAGAAAGAAAGAAAAGAAAGAAAGAAAAGAAAGAAAGAAAGAAAGAAAGAAAGAAAGAAAGAAAGAAAGAAAGAAAGAAAAGAAAGAAAATAAAACTCCAGCTTCAGGGGATCCAATACCTCTGGCCTCCATGTATATAACAGCACACAGACACAGACACAGATATAAACACACATGATTAAAAATAAAATATATCTTTAAAAAATGAAGATAATGTGCTTCCAGACTTCTAGTAGCTTTTATTTATACAGGAAAACTGGAAGGCCCCCTAACAAGTTCAAAGCCAGTAAATTACAGAAATGTATGGTTTTCTCAGTTTAATATGTTAATAAATTATTATATAATTCATTCTAACCTTGGGCTACAAATAATTTCCACAAATAAAAAATACGTATGGGCTGGATATTGCATAAGCCATAAAAGCAACAAGAAAATAGCTATAATATTTGTAGGTAACAATCTAATGAAGATTAGTGACACTTGTTTTATTTTTTCTTTTTTCAACATTCATTATCAATTTTTCATTCTTTTGGAGGCTCCTGGTTATTTTGCTCTAAGTTTGCACTTAGAAAAATGATGTTTTTAAACATGTCTTTAGGGGCTGCACAGATGGCTCAGAGCATTGGCTATTCTTACAGAGGACCTGGGTGTGATTCCCAGCACTGACATGGCGGCAGCAACCATCTGTTAAGTCCAGTTCCAGGGGAATCTCTGACTCTGTGGACATCGCATGACATGGGTGCACTTACAGAGATGCAGGCAATATATTTATATTCATAAAACAAAAAAAAATAATAAATAAAATATAAAAATCTTTAGACGGAAATAAAGCAGTTTGAATGGCATGGAATAGTGTAGACACCACGTGGCAGTATTAACTGGCTGGAACTTCTCTACCCTGGGCTTCCTGGAATAAAACTCACTGGTTTACTCAAGCATCGTAGTCCATTCAAATTGTTCTGTATACATTTTCACCTTATCACTTTAAGGTTCTGAGTAGAGTAACATCGTTGCCTGACCTCATGCTATATGCTGAGGCTCTCAGCACTTAATAAGGAGGAGAAAGTTCATGGGCTCAGGGCCATAAGCAGCAAAGTGAGAGCGCTCCCCTCAGATGTTTGAGTACTACCTTCTACCATTTTATAGAAGCTGAATATGTTGCTATTATTATAAAAACAGAAAAGATTTGAAAATAATGTAAATTTTGTTAAGATTAAAATGCTAATGGAAAAGTCTGTTGTGAGCTAAGTCCTGTCATTGTCCAGCACACTGTAGGTGTCCCACAGTGGCCTTTCTCTTTCTTCTCTGTCTATCCTCCTTCTCTCCATCCTTCCCTTTTCTTTCTTATTTCCCACTTCCTTTTGTTGCTGAGAGAGGATCTCTCACATAGCTTGAACCTCACAATCCTCCTTTCTCCCCACCCCGCTGGCAGTGTAGTCATGCACTGCCACGCCTGACTTTCCTTTCTCCCCGGCCTGCTGGCAATGTAGCCATGCACTGCCACTCCTGACTTTCTTCTCTCCCCACCCCGCTGCCAATGTAGCCAAGCACTGCCACACCGGACTTTCCTCTCTCCCCACCCCGCTGGCAGTGTAGCCATGCACTGCCATACCTGACTTTCCTTTCTCCCCACCCCGCTGCCAGTGTAGCCAAGCACTGCCACACCTGACTTTCCTCTCTCCCCACCCCGCTGGCAGTGTAGCCATGCACTGCCATACCTGACTTTCCTTTCTCCCCACCCCGCTGGCAGTGTAGCCAAGCACTGCCACACCTGACTTTCCTTTCTCCCCACGCCGCTGGCAGTGTAGCCATGCACTGCCACGCCTGACTTTCCTTTCTCCCCACCCCGCTGCCAGTGTAGCCATGCACTGCCACACCTGACTTTCCTTTCTCCCCACCCCGCTGCCAGTGTAGCCATGCACTGCCACACCTGACTTTCCTTTCTCCCCACCCCGATGCCAGTGTAGCCATGCACTGCCACACCTGACTTTCCTCTCTCCCCACCCCGCTGGCAATGTAGTCATACACTGCCACACCTGACTTTTCTCTCTCCCCACCCCGCTGGCAGTGTAGCCATGCACTGCCATGCCTGACTTTCCTTCATCCCCACCCTGCTGCCAGTGTAGCCAAGCACTGCCACACCTGACTTTCCTTCATCCCCACCCCACTGCCAGTGTAGCCATGCACTGCCATGCCTGACTTTCCTTTCTCCCCATCCCACTGGCAGTGTAGCCAAGCACTGCCACAACTGACTTTCCTTTCTCCCTGTCCCGCTGCCAGTGTAGCCATGCACTGCCACACCTGACTTTCTTCTCTCCCCACCCCGCTGCCAGTGTAGCCATGCACTGCCATGCCTGCCTTTCCTTTATCCCCACCCCGCTGCCAGTGTAGCCATGCACTGCCACGCCTGACTTTCCTTTATCCCCACCCCGCTGCCAGTGTAGCCATGCACTGCCACGCCTGACTTTCCTTTCTCCCCATCCCACTGCCAGTGTAGCCATGCACTGCCACGCCTGACTTTCCTTTCTCCCCATCCCACTGCCAGTGTAGCCATGCACTGCCACGCCTGACTTTCCTTTCTCCCTGTCCCACTGGCAGTGTAGCCATGCACTGCCACGCCTGACTTTTCTTTCTCCCTGTCCCGCTGGCAGTGTAGCCATGCACTGCCATGCCTGACTTTGCTTTCTCCCCACCCCGCTGGCAGTGTAGCCATACACTGCCACGCCTGACTTTCCTTTCTCCCCACCCCGCTGCCAGTGTAGCCATGCACTGCCACACCTGACTTTCCTTTATCCCCACCCCGCTGGCAGTGTAGCCATGCACTGCCACACCTGACTTTCCTTTCTGTCTCCTGTCATTGACTCTCTGGCTCCTGCTTTCTATTCGTCATCACTTTCATGACTCAGATGATTTGCCCTATGTTAATGCCTCTGGATTCCAATATCCTAATACCTGCAGCTTCAGATTAAACAGAATGTTTTGTTGCCCTCCTCTGTCTGCTATAGTAGGATTTAAAGTCATCAAAAATATTTCATCTGGACTGGCTCAGTGGATTAGAGCATCTACCACCCCTAAGCTTGTGATCTGAGTTCTTGGGAACCACATGATAAAGGACAGAACCAACTCCTACATGTTGTCCTCTGCCTCACAAATGTACCATGCTTGTGCTCATGCACACACACACACACACACACACACACAATAAATAAATAAATAAATAAATAAATAAATAAATAATAAATAAATAAATAATTGAAAAAGTTATCTCTCTTGGACACATTTGCCATTTTTCTTTCATCTTTTTTAGGATAACTGGCACATGTAGTATCTCTCTATATCAGTTTAATCTTTTGAAACTAGAAATAACAATAGTCCCATCTCCAGTTCAAAAAATTAATGAGATACTTTAATCCTTTTTTTTTTCCTTGCCTTTTGAGATAGGGTCTCTCTGTAGCCCCAGCTGTCCTGGAATTCACTACGTTGACCAAGTTGGCTTTGAACTCACAAGAGATCCACCTGCCTCTGCCTCCGGAGTGGTGAGATTAGAGATGAGCACTACCATGCCTGGCTTGAGTTAGTTTAATTCTTGTAATGGGAACTGAAAAATAAGCAAATAGGCTGAGAGTATAGCTCAGAAGAGTATCTCAGAAGTAGATGTCATGTGTGATCTCCAGAACCTCAAAAATAAAATAAAATAAATTATACACAAATTTTGGCACACTATGCAGGCAAATAAGTTCCACAACTGTTGTAGGTTGTTACTGATGTTAGATTCCATTAAGTTACTGATGCTAGTCCTCCACCTTTCTGCTTATTGATTAAGCAGAGAATAAGAATAAGAAAGTTAATTCTACAACAACACAACCATTTCCCAGTCTACTTCTTGAACCTTGAATGTCTGTCTATACAGCCTTCTCACTCATCCATGTCTTGGTCAAAATGGATGTTTTTCTGTCTCTGCCTTTTTTAACTTTATTATTATTATTATTATTATTATTTTATACATTTATGACATGCTTTCACTCTGTCAAACCCTACCCATCATCAGAGACAGATTAAATGTCACCTTTTCCAGGAAAAATCCTTGGCATTCTGCTCAGAAACCACTGTGCTGTGAAGATCACTAGCTATAAGCCGTGCTTTTGTTCTTATTCTTTTATTGGTTAATATTTATCATATTATGCTTTTTTATAATTGGATGAATATGTTTCATGTATTAATTCACACATTAGTGCCAGAAGCATTAAATTTACATCATATTATTAATGATATTTACTGAACAGCACTACAATTTTTAATGAGGCTAGCCATAGTCAAATATTATAACCTCTTCACTTTTATTGCAAAATAAACATACAAGGATTTTTGAATAACTATATATTGAGAAAATTATAAAAAATAAAATGATAATAATAAAATACCATTTTTATTATTATTTGAATGTTTATATAGAGTATCTCAACAGGCTTAGTGTAATTTTAATTTTCAATTTTTTTTTTTGGTGGTGGTGGTGGTGGGAGGTTTCAATATTTTCACAGGAACAAATGACACAGATTCATAAAAGCATTTCGAAAGTGTGGCTACTAAAATTTTATTTATACTTCTTAATTTGGTGGATATAAAGTGATACATATTGAATTCTTCCTTTTTCATTTTTCCAGTTGAAGACAGAAAGAAGAATTAAAACTTTAAATGCTGTATTAATCCCAGTAGCAGCTAGCACAACCAGTATCCAGGAATTGATTGATCAGCTTCAAATTAAAAGGAAAAGAAAGAAGTGTTCCGCCCCAGGGATGGTGGAAAAGTCAGGAGTGTGTCAGAGAGACATGGCAATCAAACTCAGTGTTCCTAGATGCCAAAACTCTGAACAAAATGAGTAACACAATATTTAATTGAAATATGCAGAATATAAATAAATCTATATTTATTTGTTTAGCCCATACTGATTGAAATGATTGAACAGATATCTAGACTAGAAGAGAGAAATGTTACATGAAAAAGAATTTAACATAATAGGGGATTTTTTTACCTCAAAAAGAGTGAGCATAACTTCATTTCACTAGTGTGAATTGTTTACATTGGCTTCTTTGAAACAGAGAGTTTGGGAAGTAGGGCCAAGGTCCAGGTGGTAGCTCTGCAGTGAAGAAATATTACCAACATTACATCCACAGGTGATCACAATCAATGTTGAGGACAGTGAGTCCCATTGACAGTATGGAGTTTTGGTGTGTTAGGATATGAACAAAATTTCATCTCAGCAGCTTTCCTTCAAAACATTCATAATCCAGTTCAATCATGAGGAAACTATCAACTAGACTCCAAAGAACACTTTATAAAATAGCTGATCGGTACTCCAAAGTTCTGATCAGGGTCAACAGAAACAAGGGGAGACTGAGAAATTGCCACAAAGTCCATGTAAGGAGGTGTGACCAGTGGAAACAGCATAAGGCCAGAACTAAGAAAACATAAATACACATCAGACTTTAGCTAACAATAAGGTGTAAATATTTCTTCATCAGTGTGACTAATATTCCACACTAGTCTAAGCTGCTTATAATAGGAGACCAATGGTACAGAATGTGCTGGAGCCCATGCACTAGCTTTGTAATGTTTTGTACATAGAAAACCATTCTAAAAATATTTTTATTATGGTGCCAGGGATCAAACTCAGGTTTTCGTGAATACTAGGAAAGCAATCTACCACTGAAGTACATCTCCATCTCCATATCATCTAAATGACATTAACTGTTACTGGAAAAACACAAAGAATGATCTCTTAGCCAGAAATTTAAAGAATTTATCTTTCTTTTTTAGTATTTCATTATTTTTATTTCCATGTGTATGAGTGTGTTGCCTGCATGTATGTAACTGCATCCATGTCACACAATGCTCACAGAGGTAAGGAGAGAATATCATAGCCTCTGAAACTGGCATTATGGATGGTTATTGGCTACCATGTGATTGCTGGAAACTGAACCCAAGTCCTCTGCAAGAACAGTCATTGCTCTTAATTTCTGAGCCATCCCTCCAGCCCCAAGAATTCATCTTTCAAAAAGCTTAAATAATTTGTAACTCTTGCACTTTTGAAGTTATTAAAATTTAATATAGCATTGTGATTTCATGGACATGCTCTCACTATGTATACATATTAGTAATATTAAATAATATAGAATAAATATGAGCATAAAAGCTATAAAAATACATTTGTGGGCATGGAGCACAGTGATGAGTGTCTATAATTCCATCTACAAGGGCAGTTGTGGCAAGAAGATCATGAGTTGGAGTTGGCTTTGTACTAAGATCCTTTCTCACAACCCCTAAAATATTCATTAAAATATGGGGACTGGAGAGATGGCCTAGCGGTTAAGAGCACCGACTGCTCTTGCAGAGGACTGGGGTTCGATCCCCAGCACCCACATGGCGACTGAGAGCAGTCTTTAACTCCAGTTACAGAGGAATCCAAGACCCTCTTCTGACATCCGCGGCATTGCATGACATGGGTGTACAAACCTACATGCAGACAGTACATTCATACACATATGAAAATAAATAAAATTAAAAAAAATAAATAGCAATGTTATTGTTTTTTTTCCTATCTCCATAAACTCTTCATGATTATATATTTTCCTAAATCCTCACTACCTCACAGCATCTATGGTTTCCTGCACAAGACCTGCAGAAGATCAAGCCAGCCCAAATTTCAGCATAGATAAGGGAAGGGCTCACAAAGTCTATGCCTTACTGAGAAGCTCCTGGCAGTTGATAGCTGCAGGGAGAGGGGGAATCGTTCTTTTCTGAAGTTATTCCCACTGGTAGAGTTCTTGTGCTCCAGTTGATGGCTCCACAGTCATGTCCATACAGCGCCAACTAGACTTAGTAGGATTTCAAAAAAAAAACAAACAAAAAAAATAGAAAGAAAGAAAAAAGACAAGAGTTGAGAGGGAGATATGTTGGAATGGGTATTGGGGTTGGAGGAAGAAAGAAAATAGGGAGTAGAGATCTTATTTCATTGTATACATGTATGGAACTTAAGGGTGAATAAATTATAATTAATAAACACTGTTTATATTTATATATCAACTTACATTCCCAGAAAACCAAACATTTTATCTGTAATTATACTAAATTCAGACATAAAAATTGGAAGAATTGGTAGCTTGAGGTAACTTAGGCACTGCCATCCAGAGCATGGCATGACACATTTATTCGAATTTCCTTTCTTCGGTATACGTTTATTATCCACGAGATCTAAGGAAAGCTAAAAGTGAGGCCACACCTGAATAAGCAGGGTTGACACCAAATACCAAGACAGTGATTTCGGAGTGATTGCATAATTCCATTTTGTGATGTCAGCGTGTCACAGGTACTTCCTTGGGGACTTTTCTCATTACCTCTCATTACCTCCTTTTTTTTATCATTAAGAGTTGAGGGTCTTAAGGCAGTTGGTTCCAGGACTTCCTGTGGATATTCAAATCTGTAGACACCAAAGTTTCTTATATAAAGTGGGGGTGGTAATGTGTACAACATACACACCTGATAAAAGTCATCTCTTATAATATCTATTACATTGTGAACAGTTCCTAGAATGTAGTGCTAAGAAGTGCACTGAGGTGAGGTGAAAATATTCAGTGTTAAGGAAGAAAATGGAAAGCTGAATGGTTTCTCATATCAAAGTGTATGGACACCTAACAGTATTGGGATTGGAAGTATTGCCAGAGGACATTTTAGTTTTAGTTTCCAGATTCTATATTAAAGGGAATTTTCTCTGAACAGTTGGTGCTCCAGTAAAAGAAAAATCATAGTTATGAACTGCATGATTCCTCTAGAATCCCATTATTACCTGTGAAAGCAAAGACGAAGGCATTCTGTCCATCGAACAGTTAGTAGAATGTAATAAATTGAATTTCTGAATCTTAAAATTTATTTTATTTTTTTTTTTAATTTTTATTTCAAGACAGGTTTCTCTGTAGCCACAGCTGGCCCGGAACTCAGAGATCTGCCTGCTTCTGCTAGGATTAAAGGTATGTTCCATCATGCTTAGCCTCATGAAAGCATTAGACACCAAGACATGTGCTTTTTTTTTTTTTGGTCTTTTCAAGACAGGGTCTCCCTGTAGCCCCAGCTGTCCTAGAACTCACTCTGTAGACCAGGCTGGCCTTGAACTCACAAAGATCTGCCTGCCTCTGCCTCCCAAGTGCTAGGATTAAAGCTGTGCGCCATCACGCCTGGCTAATTTTTTTATTTCTATAATTTATTATGTTAATGACTTTCTATGAGAAAGGAGATTATCGAATTACTTACACTGCATTCATATTCTAGGAAGTGACCTCAGACACCAAGACATGTGCTTTCTATGGCCACATTATGGGTCCAGGTAGAAATATTTGGATATTCATGCCCACAAAATATTGTTCAACACTCTGCTCCCAAATCCAGAAAGGATGGATAAACCTCAGTAATTTCTAACTAGAGAGTAGCTCAAATTTTGTAGATCAGAAATTTAAGCAAACAAGTTTTCTGCACATAAAACAGACCTTTAGCCTAAAGCTTCTGATACTCAAAGCCTGAATGGGAAGGTTTCTTCATCTCTATCACTGAGCTAAGCTTGATCCTAGCCTTCCATTCTAGATTCTATGCCTAGAATTTCTCAAGAAATCTCCATAGTTTCCACTGTTGCTTGGTTTCTTAAATATGACATCAGCTAAGAGGTTTGTGTGGCAGAGCTGCTCAGATATGGAACAAAGCTGCTTCTGTTTGAAAGATCCATTGAAGACATACATCATTAGGACTGTTTGTTGTCTCTGCTTATCTGCCTCTCTCTCTCTCTCTCTCTCTCTCTCTCTCTCTCTCTCTCCATCATATGTATCACACCTATGCGCACATACCATCTTGATCCTAGAGATCATACCTGAATAGCTGTAGGTATTAGCAGATTACCTCAAAGTACAGAAATCTAGAATAAGCAGCCATAGCAGCCCGTGCTAGACATTCACACCCACTTGAACCATATCCCTCACCCTACTTGACCTTCCTTCTTTAGTGCTCCTGCTCGCAGTCTCAGGCCCCAGGAAACTTCTCACCCTACCATTCATGCTGCCATAGCTCTCTATATTGTCATTCCTAGGTGACTAACCTTCTCTTGTTCCATCCATGACTTCCTCTTTTTTTCTTTTCCTTTCTAAATTTTATTATTTTAATTTTCCTTTATGTGTATGAGTGTATTGTTTGTTTGTGCGTAAGTGCACCCATGCTGTACAATGCCTACAGAGGTAGAAGAGGGCATCAGATTCCCTGGAACTGGAGTTACGGACAGTTGTTAGCTGCCATGTGGGTACTGGGAACCCAAGTCCTCTACAAAACATACACACACACACACACACACACACACACACACACACACACACGACCTCAGCCATACCATAGAAAATAAACCCAATTTGTATTTACAAAATAATTAACTTAAATTTGCTGTTGCTATTGTTTTCTTAGAGTCATTGTGAAAAATTATACAAGCTACATATATTAATGTAAAGTAAGCTACAGAAGAGGTTAAAATAAGAAAATAGCAACTTTTTCTTTTATCTAAACCAGGAAGTGATCAGCAGACTACGCACTTTAATCACTCCGCTGTAAATATCTACCTGATTGTCACTATGTGTCATTCACAATTCCAAACACAAGGAGAATGAAAAGATCAAGAGGTAACTCTCATTTGCAGTGATTTAAGAATGCTTGCAAAGAAATAGAAGAAATGATTAGATCATAACAATACTTTTTATAAGATGAAAGTTGTTCTTGAAAATAAGCCCAGGCTTGCTCAGTGAACTGCAGAAGGTCTAGATCATGAGAAAACTGAAACTGAGCATTAGTGAGGTTAACAGTATCTCAGGTAGCTCAGAAGGATGGGGGCTTCCCACTAAGAAGTGAGAGCAGAGGCCACAACAAGGAAAATATGCAAAGAATTGAGATGGAAACATGTAAGACGTGGCAGTGTTTGACTGTGTGAAGAAGCTGGAATGCAAGGATAAACCTGAATTATACCCTGGAGGACCTGGAAAAATGCCAGCAAATATGGAGCCTAAAGATTTCATCATTGGATAAGCATTTTATAGACATTGCTCTAATGGTCACATGGAGGCAGGGTTATAGGTAGGATTGGGAAGAAGAGGGATGCCTGTAGAGAAACACAGGCACAGCAAGAGACAAGAAGGACCAGAACCAAGCTGGAAGGAATGGAGATGAGGCTGAGATGACTCAATTCTTGTCGGAGGCAAATTTTCACCCTGTATTAAGTAAACAAAAAAATTAAGAGGAAACAGAAAAGTACTAGGAGATCCTTGGATTCTTAATTTGAGTAATTGGATATGTGTGGTCCAATGCAGGAACCTGAGAAATTTAAGAATGTAATTAGGTCGGAGGTGATGGGAAGGGAGTGTGAACTTGCAAATTTGAGATTGAAGTCATTGAGGAGATAAATGGAAAGGCATTGACATTTCTTGCTCCCTAATAGTTAGGGTTTAATTCGCACAGGGTTATATGATCAGCTAATGGTGGCACTCAAACACTGGTCTATCTTTCTTACAAATACCTGATTGGTACATAACTACTGGGACATATGAGTGCCACTTGCAGCTTAGAGTCATCTATCATGTGAAAATGTGCAGAGCTTAGTTATCTTGTGATAATTTGTGTAACGTAAGTAACCTGTGGGTTAGTCATAATTAATGAAGCAGGGATGAGCTAGCCTATCCCAGGACAGAAGGAAGCTATGATCTTGGCCTCAAAAACTCCAGCTCTAACCACTCACATATATCATATATGTGGGAAAAACAATTCATTTGAAGACACTGTGACATGGGTTAAGAATTTCAATATATTTTCTTTTTCTTTTTTCTTTTTGTGATTTTGGAAATAGAACAGTCTCCCTGTAACCCCAGCTGGCCTGAAACTTCCTATGTAGAACAGCTGACCTTGATCTAACAGAGATCCACCTGCCTCTGCCTCCTGTGTAACTTCTTTTTTCTTTAAAAAAAGATGTATTTTTTATTTATGTGTATGTGTGTGCATGTATGTATGCTTGTGTGTGTATGCATATGAGTGCAGTACCCGTAGAGGCCAGGAGAGGGTCTTGGATCTCCTGGGGCAGGAGTAGTTATGAGCCAGCCAAAGTAGGTGTTGGGAACTGAACTAAGGTCCTCTGCATCTGCTCAGCCATCTCTTCAGGCCCAATTTCAATCTATTCTCAAGAGTTCAAGATAGAACTGAGAGAGAACAACTTACAATTCATTATCTTTTGACATTCTAACAAAGATGAAAACTACTTACCTGTAATTAAACAAAGTATGATGACATTATCCTCACAGTTCTCTGTTTACTTATGTCCTGTAATGTTTTCCTTAAGCATACACTTAATCTCAAAGGAAGTTAGCATGGAGCCAGTTACAGACCAAATGTTAACATAGCTCTCTCAATGTGTTGAACATGTTAGATTTGGGATGCACATTCTTGCATCTAGAATGTTTACATCAGGTTTCAGAGAAAATAGCTGAACTGAGAGAGCTGCTGTCAAGAATATTTGAAGCAACAATCTGATTCTCTCCCAGTTTTCCTTCTCCCTGAATCATTTCTTTAGTTTCTTCTTGGATGGCAAAGTCAGAATTAGACACCAACGTTCCAGAATATCATTTCTTTGTGTTGTGTAAGTCACTGAAAAACTCACCCCACTCCCTTAAATCTCCTCAAGACACAAAAAATATATTTGTATAAAAGGGCATTAGTCTGTTAATGCTTTTCTTTTTATTAGGGAAAACATTATGAATTATCTTTAGAACTCACTTCAATCATAATGTCTTTTATAGGTCTTTTATTCATGATATTTTGTTTATGTTCAAAACCTTAAAGAATTTTTTTATTTTAAAAAGCAACTGATATTCATTATATATGTATAAAACAGTCAAATGCCAATAACAAATTTTTTATTAAAATATTTTAAAATAACATTTTTTTGGTTTATTCTGACTTGATTCCCTTTTAGAATGTAAGCTTTATGAAATGAAATCAGGTCCATTCATCTTTACACACACTACAGTCATGAGCTTTGAAATAATTAGTCTTGATTGTTAACTTGGAATCATGATGTAAACAAAGAGAGAGTTCCAGTCTGAATGTGGGCGGAATCTCATGGGCAGGATCCTGGACTGCATTGATGAAGAGAAAGAAGGTTGCTCTCTAGCACTCATTGCTCTGTTTCCTGATTGCAGATGCCATGTGACCATCTTTTTCAAACACCTGTTGCTGTGATTTCCTTGTCATGATGAACCATCATGTACTGTGAGCCTAAAGTAATGCTTTCCTTCCATAAGTTGCTTTTGTCAAGTATTTTATCACAGAAACAAGGAAAGTAGTTAATACACACTGCTTAGTACTGTTTGTGATTTTGCAGTTATGGAACTCCATTGACACCAAGCAAGCTGTCTACCACTGACTCATGCTCTAGCCCATATTTACTGTTACATGTGGGATAATCCACATTATTTGTTTAATTAAAATACAGGAACTCCCTGCTTATAAAGAAGGAATAACAGAAATGAAAAAAATTATTCCTTGAACTTCAGCTTCACATCTGCAAAACAGAAAAAAAAAATACCCATTTTTCTCAAGGTTAAATAAGGGGGAAAAAAAACATGAGAAAATGTGAAAGGGCTTTCTTTGCACATGCAGAGTGCTACACTCATCTAAGAAATGCTTGTTATGTTGGGTAGCTTTGTCAGTGGTATCACAGCACAGAAAAGGAA
This sequence comes from Rhizomys pruinosus, assembly GCA_009823505.1. Lineage (NCBI taxonomy): Eukaryota > Metazoa > Chordata > Mammalia > Rodentia > Spalacidae > Rhizomys > Rhizomys pruinosus. The sequence goes on along the minus strand of VZQC01013000.1, from coordinate 1,075,445 downwards.
CATTACAGTGTGGATCTGGAACATGCCCCATGTGTTAAAGGCTTAAGAGCCTGGCTTGGTGCTACTGGGAGGTGGCAGAAACATTAAGAGGTTTCAGTTCTTAAATGTCCTCTGGACACTGGGAAAGCATCCTGGAAAGACTGTGGCCCTCCCCCTCCTCCTTCCCTTCTCTTTCTCATCCTAGCCATGAGACCAACAATTTAGTTATGATGTGAGCTCTGGCTTTGATATGCTTCTCCTCTACCAGAGGCTCCAAAGCAATGACAAATCATGAGGCAAAATAAACCTTTTTATGTTGATGTATCTCAGGTATTTATTATCTAGTGATCTGAAGCTGACACAGTGGAGCATAACAAACATGTGGACACATGGCCCCTTACAGCTCCTTTATAGTAAATTTGGAAATTGCCTATGATTTCCACAATATAATTTTAATAAAAAGTAATGTGACAACAGAGTACAGAAAGAAGACTATGGAGCCAGGGGCTTAAGAGCATTACAGTGATTTACAATGAAAAAAAGCAGGTAACAATAGGTTTTGTTATTCCTTTGAAATCAACTTTTTAAAATACTTTTGTTTCATTGAAATTATCATTTCAAAATAATACTATATATAATTTATTTAGTTAAATACCTGTTAGTCCACAGTTTGAATGTTTAGTCTATGTTGGGCTCAAAAACTTCCTAATTCTTCTAATTCTATCTTTGAGGGTTATAGAATCATTTTCATATAACATAGAACCTCAGAATTCTTGCTATGTTTTCAATCGTTGTGAGTTTTAAGAATTTAACAAATAAATGTATAATATTTTAAAGTGAGTCTTGTATATGGAATACATATAAGTACATAATCCTGACCTAATATTTCTAAGTAGTTTTTTATTACTTTTTGTCCTCATTGGTAATGGCACAACTCTGTTATATAAATGCATTTGCTATCAAATTATTCAGAGGGAGAGAAAAGTATAGCTGGGTGTCAATGTTACTTTTGTTAATTACATACTTTCAAGAAGTTGGCACAGATGAGTTATTTCAAAGAGGTTGGATAAGAAATACTATCATGTAGCCACTCCTAAAGTTCTTACAGGTATCTACCTCAAGTAAGGAAGTAATCTGCATACCAGAAGGGCTGCCCATCAGATACCAGCTTTTGATTTATTTTAACTGTCTTTGATCACAATATTTCTAAAATAATTTATGGTGACACTTAATGGGCTGGTATGAGACAGCTGATTGGCTGGGATGTGTAACACACTGTTGACTACAATGGCAATCTGACCTTTGGAAACACTGTTCTTGTGTGTGTTTTCTGAGCAGACTGTTCTTTGTTGTTATGTGTTTGAGAACCGAGCAGTAGCAGCACAGGTCTCTGTAGTCAGCAGCACTCTGGGAAACAACTCAGCTCTAAGGTCCCAGGTCTTAGCCCACTCATGAACATGTACTCCTATCTAATTTTATGCAAAAGGTATTTGAAGTAGTAAAGATCATTTTTTTTTTCTGATGGAAAGTGACTGAGCTTTAAATTAAACCCAATAAAAGTAAAGCAAAGTGTATGTGGGTGGGAGCTGCTTCCAGTGGTTCTATCATAGGCATTAAACCACTGTCTCTATTCTTTGGCTCTATTTGGCACCATTCTCCATGCAAACTCTTTCTATATGGAAGACAAAAACACCATTTGCAGATTCATACCGCCTCAGAGAAGCAACTCCATCAGGAAATAGCAGTCTTGTTCCCAGCATCTGTGAAGAAAGCCCAGACTTCTGTTCCTGCATGAATTACCTGCTTGACCACAAAGCCTCCTTGGCAATCAGACCTACTCTACAGCATGGAGAAAGAAAATATCCTGAGCAACTCCACCATAATTAATGGAATTGGGCAGTTATTGACATGCATTCAGAGGTTTGGAGGTTTAGAAATAGCCTTGTGCTTTTCATGGTTTTACATCTTGTGTTACATACAGAAAAATTCTTAAAAACATTTATCATGGAAGTCTTGTGCAGAGTTACAGGCCATTTGGCACCAGCCATTTATCCACAATGCTCTCACTTGTGCATCTCTGTGAATGACTACCCCAAACTTCAGACTAGGCCTGACCTTCTCACACTCACTGCCGTCCTATCACCTCTTTCCTCATTCCAATTTCCACTATGTAGGGATGTCCTTACCTAAGCTGTTCAACACTGAGAAAAAGTACTTTCAAAACCTGCATTCTTTCTTGAAGTGCATCTTGAGAAAGACTTCATTCCTCTATTGACACTGGAATGGACCTTAGTCCTCATTCCAAATGCTGGGCCTTGAGTTGTCCTTTCTCCTTGAAATTCAGTTTTAACTTGGTTCTCCAAATAATGTATAGATTAAGCTGTATTGACTGTATGCCCTGGGTTGGCTTCTGCCTGTATCTACACAGTGAAAGTTGCAGCTCAGGGATTTCAAGGAAGTCTGGGAAAATCAGTGTGGTTGGAGATTGCTAATGAGAATTCCAGGATGGAGTGTTGTAACAGACTTAGAAAAAGGGGAGGGACTCAGAAAAGGGGAGCATTTTTGCTCAAGATAGTTTGTGTATCCACTGAAACATCAGTGTCTCATATAGTGCCAGATATATCAATTAATAATGACTGGGGTTTGTATTTTGAATATCATCCCCATCTTGATAGTTTCAAACTTCCTGAATCTATATAGTGACCCTTTCTGTCTTGACCAAGCAGAAATACTAATGATCCTTAAAGGAGTAAGTAGGAAGCTTTCTTTTATGCTAAACAGGGACCACTCGGCCCTGCTAAGGGGAATGGGGACACAGTGCCCGCTTTGTGGACGCTGTGGGGAGCTGAGCCCTCAGCACAGAGGCCAGCTGGCTACTTCCCATAGCCCAGCCTGGATGATTCTTTCAACTCAGGCCCTTAGCCTGGACCCACAAGACATGTGTTCCACTCTTCGCTGTGGCTTCTCTCTCTCCTGCCCAGAGCCTGGACAGGAATTTCAGGCTGATGGCTGATCACCTTCCTTCAGCCAATACCCACTCACAACACCAGCTACCCAGATTGGTTCTCTGAAAAGGAATCTTTCCAACCTACTGGCCACCCGAAGGAAATGCAGGCCTACCTTAGCCTGTATGCATGCAATAATTAATAATTAATTAAAAATAACAGCTGAGAATTCCATGATGATGTTACTATGAAATTCAAATTTGTTCCTTGCTACAGCCTGCTTTTATAAACTAAATGATGTCAGTTCCCAAGACCAATCATAAGTCCCCCAACTCTGTGCTACTGTACACCATTGCCCCACCCAGCATCACGCATCTAGGCCATGCTGCTTGCTCCTCCTTGGGGTGGGGTCAGACCCTCAGCCACGAGGTGCCCTGAGGCATGCTAGTTGGAAAGCCAGCCTGAAATTCGAGCTGGATTTCCCTACAGGAGTTACACCCATGGATTCCCCCACTGAATGTTGAATGCATGACTTAACTAACAGCACATCAATAACCCCAAAGAAAGTCACAAGAAAATAGGTGAGGTAAAATTCATATAGATCCATTTATTTAACTTCTGACATTTTTTCAATTAAATAAAAGTATTTGACAAATTTTACTTCATTCTTAAAATATAGTGATTATAATGCCTAAGTGTTATGCACTCATTACAGAATTCAAAATCAACACAGATTATTAATTGAAAAACATACAAAATAAAATTATCTTATGTTAATTTTTAGCATTATATTATTGACAGATGAGAAGACCTAAGAAAGGATTCATTGAATGTTGTTTTACCATTTAAATTTTTTATATTCATAAATTTATGATATGTATTTATCAAACTGTATTACAGCTTGCTCTTGCTTTTATAAAATTTAATAATCTTTGCTTTCCACAGCAATGCCTAAGTATAACACATAGCAAGATTCTAGATAGGTTAGTTTTAACTTTCATCTTATTTATTTTCTGGTTTTTAATAGTTTTTCCTTGTCTTTTAAAATATTAGTATATTGTTTTATTCTGTTTATATTTTCACTCTAGAGCATTTTCTGGGGTTCTTTGTTTTTCTTTGTGTGGGTGATTTATAAATACAACCTTAACTGCCATCAAATTTTAGTTAATTCTATGAAGTATAAAAACATCTAACAACAGTGTGCTGCTGTTTCTCCTTAACTGTCATTTTACTATCTTTACATATTTTGCTTCTGCATATATTTTATACCTCAGAATACATTGCTTGTACTTTTGGGTACTTTCAAAAATGACCTTTGCCTCTATTAACAATTTTACAGTTTCTGGATAGTGTAATCCCTTTGTCTAGATGAAACTTTATGTATGATGTACTTTTATTTATTTTTATTTTTTAATTTATATATATATATATATATATATTATCAAATCTAGACCCGTGTCCCCCCAACCCCCCACCCCACCAGAGCTCATGCATTCTGCCAAACATGCTTTTCATCTCTTTCTCAGTCTTTCTCAATATTCTCCATGTGGAAGTTGACTGTTTTGAGCAGAAGTTCACTGTTCCAGTCAGTTCTTTGATGCAGTCCTTTCTGTTGTTGTTGTTGTTGTTGTTGTTGTTGTTGTTGTTTCCAATATCCATCACTCCCAACTGATTTGGACAAAAGCTCAAGGGGCCATGCACAGGAAATACTTACAACTAGGTAATTGGCACTAGCATCCACAGATGAGGGATACCATTCTTCGTTTGTTTTTCTGGGACTGTGTTACTTCCCTCAGCATGGTGTCCTCTAGCTCGAGCCATTTTCCTGCAATTCTCATGATGTCCTCTTTCTTTACTGCTGCATAGAACTCCATTGTGTAGATGTACCACATTTTCTCTATCCATTCATCAGTTGAGGGGCATTTGGGTTGGTTCCAGCTCCTTGCTATAGTGAAGAGAGCTGAAATAAACATGGCCATGCAGGTATCTCTGCGGTCGGATTTTTTATTTTTATTTATTTATTTATGTGTATGAATGTATTGTCTGCATGTAGGTTTGTGCACCCGTGTCATGCAATGCCGCGGAGGTCAGAAGAGGGCGTCAGATTTCCCTGGAACTGGAGTTCTCCTGGAATTGGAGCTACAGATGGTCCTCAGCTGCCATTTGGGTGCTGGGGATCGAACCCGGGTCCTCTGCAAGAGCAGTTAGCGCTCTTATCTGCTAGGCCATCTCTCCAGCCCCTATTTTTTCTTTTTTTATGTCAACATTTTTTTTGATGTATTTCATCCATCATTTTTCAATTTAGTTCAGGCTTATTCCCCTTTCCCTTCACCCCACCCCACCCCACCCCACCCTAGATCATGCATTCTGCCATATCTGTCCTGCATCTTTCAGTCATTTTTATGTTTAGAAATTCATGTTTTCCTCCATTAATTTTATATTACTCTAAAATATAGTTACATACTCTCCACCCATATACAGTAATTACAGAGTCTGCAAATAAACGGTAGGTGGATTTTAGAGCCCGTTGAGATTCACATTATAACAATATAGTTGCTTTCAGTTAAACAGAAATATAACAATAATGTCATTCAGCTTGCCTTTCGTCTGGGGGATTTGGTGTTAGCATCCACAAAAGAGGGAAACCATTCTCTGTTTGTCTTTCTGGGACTGTGTTACTTCACTCAGCATAATGGCTTTGAGCTCCATCCATTTACCTGCAAAGTTCATAATGTCATCTTTCTTTTTTTTTCCATTTTTTTATTATTACCATTATTAAACTTTTTCCATAGGCCACACATCAAATCTAGAGTTGCTTCCCCTTCCATGCCCCCTTTCCTCCCAAGTCCCTACACTCTGCTATACATGTCCTGCATCTCTCTCCGAGTCTCTCCAGAGGGTTTTTTTTTTTTCAGTTTTTTTGTTGCTGTTCTCTCCAACTTATATTGCTACATTATATATATAGTTATATATATATATACATACATAAATATACACATAGATACATACATAAATATACACATAGATACATACATACATACATACACACACACATATCACTTAAATTGAAGGTTTTTTTTTTTCTTCCTTAATAGATGTCATGTTTTCCTTAAGGAAGTGCTCAAAGTTTCCTCCTTGGAAGCCCCAACCATCAATCCTGCACTTTTGCTCCACATTGGGGTCTTTCCCTCCCATGGTCCACCAAAATGAAGTCCAGTAAGCATGTGCCCTGTCTTGCTCCCCCTGCACTGGCCTCCACGATACAGCCCAGGTAGTCCAACAATGGCAGTCTACACTCTGACAAGGCTGACATCCCTTTAGCTGTTTAGTCCATAAGCTGGGTACTTCAGTGGTCCCCATCTGGCACTGAAGGTTTGGAGGATTCTTGGAGAGATATGAGTCCTCAGTCCATATTAGGAGGTTAAAGCTGTGTTTCATGACTTTGAGGAGTGCCAAAAGCAGTGGCAGCCACAGAATAGATGCACTTGCCAGTAAGAATTGGAGATAGGCCAAACAACAGTACTTTCTCTTTATTCTTTTTGTCTTTTTTACTAAGATCTCAAGTTCTATGTCTGCAGCAGAGTTTCTCTGGTCTTACTGATTATTTGTATCTGGTTGTACTTTCCTTTTGGATGCTTAAGTCCGCACAGCCCAGATTAATCAAGGTATTTGTTTTCTCAAGGTCAGTTGAGGATCTGGTCCTCAGGTGTCTCTCTGGGTTTTTTTTTTTGGGGGGGGGTGGGATGGGAGTCCCTTGCTTCTTTCAGCTTTTCATTCACCAGTTCCATCCACTCTAGGACAAAAGCAGGTCTTGCTAGATCAGGCTTCCTTTTCTGAAGCATGAGCAGACTTTCCTCTCTTTAGTCTGGACAGTGGCTGAAGTCCCATCAGTGGCTCTCCAAGACCTCCCTGAACAGGAAGACTGGTGACCCACGTCTGTAGGACATTTCAAGAGCTGCCCCCATGCACAATCCCCTAAGACTTGATTGACCTCTGAGGGCAAGTAACAAAGTTATCCCTTAGGTTCCTTGGCCGAATTGGTATGGGTCGTTAAGTACCCAGAAAGGCTAAGTTGCACCAGTCTATTACACCTATATTAAGATTGTATCTTTTGGAAACAAACTGTATGTTATTTCCATAGCATATTTCTTGATTTGCATCTTTCTATCTCAATCCCATAATACTCTAAAAGATACACACATACCCTCCATCATGTACCAAAAACCCAAGGACTGAAGATAAATGTTAGGTCAGCTCTAGAACCTGTTTAGGGATCTACATTGCAAGAGCACAATTGTCTTTAGATCATGAGGAATATAATCTTAAAATTGTTCCATTTGTCTTATAACTAGGTACTTGGTACTAGCATCCACAGATGAGGGATACCATTCATCTTTTGTTTTTCTGGGAGTGTGTTACTTCACTTAGCATAAAATCTTCTAGTTCCATCCATTTACCTGCAACGTTCATGCTGTCATCTTTCTTTTTTTTATAATTTTTATTTATTTCTGTATGTGTATGAATGTACTGTCTGCATGCAGGTTTGTGTACCCGTGTCGTGCAATGCCGCGGAGGTCAGAAGAGGGTCTCGGACTCCCCTAGAACTGGAGTTCTCTTGGAATTGGAGTTTCAGACAGTTCTCAGCCGCCATGTGGGTGCTGGGGATCAAACCCTGGTCCTCTGCAAGAGCGGTCAGCGCTCTTAACCGCTAAGCCATCTCTCCAGCCCCAATCTTTCTTTACCGCTGCATAGAACTCCATTGTGTAGATGTACCACATTTTCTCTATCCACTCATCAGTTGAGGGGCATTTGAGTTGGTTCCAGCTCTTCCCTATTGTGAAGAGAGCTGCAATAAACATGCCTGTACAGGTATCTCTGTGGTAGGAAGAGTCTGATGGATATATTCCCAGAAGTGGCATAGCTGGGTCAGGTGGTAGGCTCATTTTGAGTCTTTTAAGGGTTCTCCATACTGCTTTCCATAGTGGTTGTACAAATTTGCATTCCCACTAGCAGTGGATGAGTGTTCCCCTTTACCCACACCCTCTCCAGCATTTAGTATCATTTGTTTTCATGATCCTTGCCAGCCTTATCAGGGTGAGATGATATCTTAAAATAGTTTTAATTTCCATTTCCCTAATTATTAGCGATGTTGAACACTTTTAAAGATGTTTCTCGGGCTGGAGAGATGGCCTAGCGGTTAAGAGCGCCGACCGCTCTTACAGAGGACCCGGGTTCGATCCCCAGCACCCACATGGCGGCTGAGAACCGTCTGAAACTCCAGTTCCAGGGGAATCCGACACCCTCTTCTGACTTCCGCGGCATTGCACGACACGGGTGCACAAACCTGCATGCAGACAGTACATTGATACACATACAGAAATAAATAAATGCCGGGCGTGGTGGCGCACGCCTTTAATCCTAGCACTTGGGAGGCAGAGACAAGCGGATCTCTGTGAGTTCGAGGCCAGCCTGGTCTACAGAGTGAGTTCCAGGACAGCCAGAGCTACAGGGAGACCCTGTCTCAAAAAAAAAAGATGTTTCTCAGACATTTCTATTTCCTCACTTGTGAAGTCTCTGCTCAGCTCTTTACTACCTTTTGAGTGAGTCATTTGTTTTCTTACTTCTTTGTTTTTTGGACAGTTTATATATTCTGGAAGTCAATGCTCTGTTACATGTATCAGCAGTGAATGTTTCCTCCCGCTCTGTGGGTTTTCACTTCATTTCCCTGACTGTTTCTTTTGCTGTACAGAAACTTTTGAGTTTAATAAGGTCTCACTTCTCAATTGTCGACCTTATTTCCTGGGCAGCTGCTGTCTGATTTAGAAAGTCTTTTCCTACACCTATGTCTTGTAAGTTGCTGCAAACTTTTTCTTCTATCACCTTCAGAGTTTTGGGTTTCACATTGAGGTTTGTGATCCATTTGGAGTTGATTTTTGTACAGGATGAGAGGTAGGGGTTTAATTTTATTTTTCTACAAGTGGTGATCCAGTTTTGACAACACCATTTGCTAAAGATGCTGTCTTTCCACCATTGAGTCTTTTTGGTCCCCTTGTCAAATATGAGATGGCTGAAATTTTATGTACTCAAGTTTGGATCTTCAGGTTTGTTCCATTGGTCTACAGGTCTGTTTTGTGCCAGTACCAGGCTGTTTTTTATGACTATAGCCCTGTAGTATAGTTTGATGTCTGGTATAGAAATCCCCCCCCCCCCGTATTGCTCTTTTCACTCAGGATTGCTTTGGCTATTCAGGGTCTTTTGTTGTTCCATATAAATTTAGGAATATTTTTTCCAGGCCTGTGAAGATTGGCCTTGGGATTTTAATTGGGATGGCATTGAATCTGTATATTAATTTGGGTAGAATGGACATTTTTACCATATTAATTTTTCCAATCCATAAGCATGGAAGGTCTTTCCATTTTCTGATGTCTTCTTCAATCTCCTTCTTCAGGAGCTTATAATTTTTGTTGTAGAGATCCTTGGCAGTTTTGGTTAGGTTTGTTCCTAGGTATTTTGTTGCTTTGGGCTACTGTGAGTGGGAAGGAATCCTTGTATTCCTTCTTCAGTTGCTTGTTGTTGGTGTAAAGAAACGCTATTGATTTTTTTAGGTTAATTTTGTATCCTGCCACTTTACTGAAACTTTTAATATTTCTAGGAGTTTTCTGGTGGAATTTTTAGTGTCCCTTAGGTAAACTATCATATGGTCTGCAAAAAGGGATAGTTTTACTTCCTCTTTTCCAATTAGTATTCCTTTAATTTCCTTTTCTTGCCTTATTGCCCTAGCCACTGTTTCAAGCACTATATTGAAGAGGAGTTGTGACAAGGGGCAGCTTTGATGGGTTCCTACCTTTATGGGGACTCCTTCTAACTTTTCTTCATTTAGTATAATGCTGGCTGTGGGTTTCTTTTATATGGCTTTATGTTGAGGAATGATCCTTCCAGTCCAATTCCCTCTAATACTTTAATCATGAAGGGATGCTGGATTTTGTCAAAAGGCCTTTTCTGCATCAATTGAGATGATCATGTGGTTTTTGTCCTTCAGTCCATTTATGTGTTTTATGATATTTTCTAATTTTCGTATGTTGAACCATCCCTGCATCTCTGGTATGAATCCAATTTGATCATGGTTAATGATCTTTTTGGTGTGGATCTGTATATGGTTTGCAAGTACTTGTTGAGAATTTTTACGTCTGAGTTCATTAATGAGATGGGTCTGTAGTTCTCTTTTTTGGTTGCATTCTTGCCTGGTTTTAGTATTAAAGTGATGCTGGTTTCATAAAAGGAATTTGGGAGATTTCCCTCTTCTTGTATCCTTCTGAACAGTTTTAGTAATAATGGTTTAAGTCCTTGTATTAGTCAGGGTTCTCTAAAGAAACAGAATCAATAGAACAAATATATAGCTATATAAAAATTTATTGATTTGCTCACGTGACAGAGCTCAAGGAGTCCAACAATAGCCACGCAGCACTGGAAAGGCTGAGAACCCAGGGAACTGCTCAGTCCGCAAGGCTGGATGTCTCAGTAGTCTCAATCCGGTGCTGAAGGCCCGATGGATTCCAGGAGATCTTCTGGTCTCAGTACATGCTAGGATCTGAAGGGCTGATCACAGCAGCAAGACAAACTCACTGCTGGCAGAAGGTAACGCCCACATTTGGGATGGGCCATCCGGCTTGAGGTAGTCTAATCTGAAGATACTTTTTCTCTTATTTGTTCATCCTTAGTCCAGTCAAGTTGGCACCCAGGATTAACCATCACAATCCTCTTTAAATATTTTATAGAATTCTGCTGTGAGACCATCTGGACCTGGGCTTTTTTTTAGTTGGGAGGTCTCTTATTACATTTTCAATTTCTTCATTTATTATGGGTCTGTTTAATCTGTCATTCTCCTCTTGGTTTAGCTTTGGTGATTCCCCGGATTGCAGATATTCACCCATTTCTCTTAGGTTTTCAAATTTAGTAGAGTATAGGTTTTTTTTTTAATTATTTTTTTATTAATTTTATTTCTGTATGTGTATGAATGTACTGCCTGCATGCAAGTCTGTGCACCCGTGTTGTGCAACGCCACGGAGGTCAGAAGAGGGTCTCTGATTCCCCTGGAGCTGGAGTTCTCCTGGAATTGGAGCCTCAGATGGCTCTCGGCCGCCATGTGGGTGCTGGGGATCGAACCCGGGTCCTCTGTAAGAGCAGTCGACGCTCTTAACCGCTAGGCCATCTCTCCAGCCCCAGAGTATAGGTTTTTGAAGTATTCCTGTATGATTGTTTGGATCTTTTCACTGTCTGTTGTGATATTTCCCCTTTCATCAAGAATTCTATTGATTTGGAGTTGCTCTTTCTTTCTTTCTTTTGGTTAACTGGGCTAGGGGGTCTGTCTATCTTATTTATTCTCTCAAAGAACCAACTTTTGGATTCGTTGATTTTTTTTGTATTGTTTGTTTCTATTTCATTAATTTCTGCTCTGATTTTTGTTATTTCTTCCTGTCTGTTGTGTTTAGGGTTTATTTGTTGTTGTCTTTCAAGTGTTTTTAACTGCAGTGTTAGCTCATTTATCTGTGCTCTTTCTGTTTTTTTAACATAGGTACCCAGGGCTATAAACTTCCCTCTTAGGACTGCTTTTAACATGTCCCATAGGTTTTGTTGTGTTGTGCTGTTGTTTTCATTTAGTTCCAGGAATGTTTTTCTTTCTTTATTTCCTCCTTGACCCATTCATTATTCAGGAGTGTGTTGTTTAGTCTCCATGTGTTCATGTAGGTAGCAGGGCTTAACCTGGCGTTGATACTGAGCTTTATTGCACTATGGTCTGATAGAATGCATGAAATCATTTCAATTTTTTTGTATTTGTTGAGGTTTTTTTCTGTGTCCAAGTATGTGGTCAATTTTGGAGAATGTTCTGTGGGGTGCTGAATAGAAAGTATATTCTCTGGTGCTTGGGTGGAATATTTGGAAGCTATCTGTGAGGTCCGTTTACTTTATTGTCTTGTTGGCTTCAGATGTCTTTCTGTTTATTCTTTGTCTGGTGATCTGTCCAAAGGACTCAGTGGGGTATTGAAGTCCTTTACTATGAGTGTGCTGGGGTTAATCTGGGCCCGGAGGTCCTGTAGAGTTGTATTTACAAAGGTTTGTGCATATATATATTCATGATTGTGAAGTTTTCATGGTTAATTCTCCTTTTTATAAGGATATAATGGCCCTCTCTCTCTTCTAATTGCTTCTACTTTGAAGTCTATTTTTTCTGATATTAAGATAGCAACTTCTGCTTTCTTTTTAGTACCATTTACTTGGAATATTTTTTCCCATCCTTTCACTTTAAGTTGATGCCTATCCTTAAGGGTGAGATGGGTTTCTTGTAGACAGCATATCGATGGATTCTGTTTCCTAATCCATTCTCCTAGTCTATGCCCTTTGATTGGGGAGGTTAGCCCATTGATATTTAAGGTTATAATTGAGAGGAATTTTTGCTTCCTTTCACCTTATTATACATTTGCATTTTTGTGTAGGTTTCTACTTCTGCATTTCTGTTATTAAATTTTTCTTTCAAGGTGCCTGGAGGTAGTTGCTCCTCTCCTCTGTCCTTTGAATTGCTTCAAGTATTCTCTGAAGGGTTGGTTTTTCAGACATGTATTCTTTTTGTTTTATTTTTTTTTATTAATTTGATTTATTTCTGTATGTGTATGAATGTACTGTCTGCATGCAAGTTTGTGCACCCATGTCGTGCAATGCCGCAGAGGTCAGAAGAGGGTGTCAGATTCCCCTGGAACTGGAGTTCTCCTGGAATTGGAGTTTCAGACGGTTCTCGGCCGCCATGTGGGTGCTGGGGATCGAACCCGGGTCCTCTGCAAGAGCGGTCGGCGCTCTTAACCACTAGGCCATTAACCTGGGTTGGCATTTATAGTCATTTAGCACTGGGAATGCTTTGGTCCACATTCTTCTTGCTTTCATAGTTTGTGCTGAAAAGTCAGCTGTAATTCTGATAGGTTTTTCCCTTATATGTAGCATGTTGTTTTTCTCTTGTGGATTTCAGAATTTGTCTTTGTTTTGAGTATCTAGCATTTTAACTATGATATGGCAGCGGGGAGTTTCTTTTCTGGTCTAGTCTATTTGGTGTTCTACTTGCTTATTGTATTTGCATGGGTTTGTCTTTTTTTAATTTGGGGAAATTTTCCTCTACTATTTTGTTGACAATCTGATAAATACTATTCTCTTGGGATTCTTCTCCTTCTATTCCTTGGTTTGAACTTTTCATAGTGTTCCACATTTCCTGGTTGTTCCACTCTTGTGTATTTTTAAATTTTTCATAGACTTTACTTGAGCTTTTTAGTTTTTCAGTGTCTTCTAGGTCTGATATTCTTTTTTATGCTTCCTCCATTCTGCTTCTGAGGCTTTTTCCCATTCTTTCCTCTTGATTGGATGACTGTTCGATTTCCTTTTTCATTTCTTCCTGTGTTTTCTTTAATATTTCCATTTCCTTTTGGAGTTTCTCAATCTTTTCTTGTAGCTCATTGGTTTCCTTTTTCATTTCAGCATGGAATCTTTTCAGTATTTCCACTTCCTTCTGGAGTTTGTCAGTTTGTCCCTCTAGTTCTTTCTGGACCCTGACATTTTCTCCTTTTAGTTTTTTCCGAAGTTTGTCCTTGTCTTCCTCTAGGTCCTTTCTGAGTTTTTCATTCTCTCCCCTTAGTTTCATGATTTCTTTGAATATATCTGTGATTGTTATTTTGGGACCTGTATCCTGGGTTTCCTCTAGGGAGATCCCATTGAAGGAGTCCTCCACTGGTGTGGAGTTATTCTGCACTTTTCCCATATTGTTCTTTCATTGTGCTCTCGGCATATGGTTAGCTTTCTGCCTGTATTCTGATGAGAATCTTGAATGCCTCTTCACCTTGTTGAAGGATTGCTTTCCTTGATTCCTTCCGGTGTCTTTGTTATATTCTTCTTATGAATGTAGTGTTGACTTGTCTAGGTTTTAAGCTTTCAATTTTGGTTATATATTGGAAAGTATAGTTCACTTTTCCCTTTCTGCTCTGCAAGAGCTGGGTGGGTAGCAACCCGGATGACACCTTCTGAACACTGTATTCCCTCTGCTGCCAGCCACTCCCTCCTGAGTTCCAGTTGGGGGCTTCCAGTTGGTGGGGGTGGGGTGGGGTGGGGGGTTGGGTTGCTTGCTTACCCCTGCACCGGTCCACTCAAACTCTGCCCCCAACTGCTGCCCAGGCAGCATGTAATCCGCCCCAATTGCTCTCTGTGTTTGAACCTAAGCTCCTAGCTCCCAGTACTTTTATTTTGATAGCAATAACTTCTTTAAATATTTCTCATAGTATAGGTCTATAACTACAAATTATTTTGCTTTTATTTGTAAAAAATATGTTTTCCTGTAATCTCGTAAGATATTTTCAAAGGCATCAATTTCTAGACCCATTTTTGTAAAAACAAAAATAGTAGTAGCAGTTAAGACAACTCTAGTAAGGATGAACTTGCACTGAAGGAACCCTGGATAGAAACGCTTGACCAGATTTGACTTAACATACATGGCAGAATATATGAGAGGGGTACGGGGCTGTGGAAGAGGGAGAGGTTCTAAATTTGACTAAGATGTGTTATATGAAATGCATAAAAACTCAATAAAATTATTAAAAATGAAAAAAAGAAATAAAAGAAAATTCTAGTAATTGATTGGCCAGGGTCTTCTTTTAGTACTTTCTGCTGTCCTAACCTTCTGGGTTATAGGCATTCTGTCAAGAAGTGTCCTGTGTGGGCTGGAGAGATGGTCTAGTGGTTAAGAGTGCCGACCGCTCTTACAGAGGACCCGGGTTCGATCCCCAGCACCCACATGGCGGCCGAGAACCGTCTGAAACACCAATTCCAGGAGAACTCCAGTTCCAGGGGAATCCAACACCCTCTTCTGACCTCCGCGGCATCGCAAGACACGGGTGCACAAACTTGCATGCAGACAGTACATCCATACACATACAAAAATAAATAAAATTAATTTAAAAATTAAAAAAAAAGAAGTGTCCTGTCTTGCTATCTATCTTCTGCATGGGACTTGCCTCTGGCTTTTTCTCTTCACTTTTGCTGTCAGCAGCTGGCCTATTAGATGCATCTCACTTGTGCCTAGCTTTGTGTGTTCAGTCTGACTCTTCTACCTCTTATCTTGATGACATAATTTTTCTCATGGCTAAATATTCCTTGTTTGAATTTTAATATTTGGCCCCAGGTTTTCACTATAGAATTTTAAAGGTTTTTTAAAATTTTTATTTGTGTGTATTTGCATTTATTTGTGTGTGTGTGTGTGTGTGTGTGTGTGTGTGTGTGTGTGTGTATGTGTATACATATGCATGGAACTGCCCCAAAGGCCAGAAGAAGGCATCACATCACTTGGAGCTGGAGTTACATATGCTGGTTTTAGTATGATGCAAGCTAAAATACTATTTCCAGTTATTCCCCTTATGACATTCCTGAAATATTGCTGTCATTCATTTGTCCTGTATTGTGCTGTGATTGTCTATATACCATATGTTGCCTCCATAACATACAAATATTTCAACTTGCACTAAGTGATCATTTTTATCTCACTATTAAGAAAAATTTCAAAATTGCCTCTTACTTTCCTTGGATTTGCTTCTTAATGACTACCCAGATTCATAACCTATACTTATCCTTCTCTCTAGAACACTTCTCTTAGCATTTCTTCAGCATAGGTCTCTTTAAATGTATCCATAGGAGCCCACACTCATGTCCTAAAATAACATCCAGTATACAATCTGTGATGATTAATTTTGTGTATCAATTTGGTTAGGCCATGGTAACTGGTTGTATGATCAACCCTCAGCCTAGATATTACTGTGAACCAGTAGAATCTGAATAAATCACATTACTACTGCCCTGAGTGGGTGGGCTTCATTCAGTTAGCTGAAGAACTTAAGAAGAAAATAAATACCTGAAATACCCAAAGAAGAAAAGGAACCTGTTTCCAGACTGCTTTCTGTCTCAGAAATCCAGTGTTGTCTGACTCCTGGTAGAATTTCCATTCTCCTGACCTGTTTTGCAAATTACAGACATGAATACTCCCATATTTGTAAGAAATAAATCCTCACAGACTTTCCCTCTATGTAAATATTGTCAATTAATTTAGCAAAACAGTCCACACAGTTGTAGTTGGGACAGCCAGCTTGAAATATGAGTAAGAACTGACACTGCAGTCTTGAGTCTGAATCTTGCAATCCAGGCTGCAAACACAGCCTGACTG
Organism: Rhizomys pruinosus; assembly: GCA_009823505.1. Lineage (NCBI taxonomy): Eukaryota > Metazoa > Chordata > Mammalia > Rodentia > Spalacidae > Rhizomys > Rhizomys pruinosus. The sequence continues at coordinate 1,059,281 of VZQC01013000.1, read as the reverse complement.
TGTTTGTTCTATGCAAACTTAGGACAGAATTACTTCTTTTCCAGGAAAGAATTCCCTTTGCTTTTTAAGACCTATATCAGATAAAGTCCTTCCATATATTATAGAACAAACTGCCTTTAAGTTAACTGATTATAAATGTTAATTACATCTATAAATACCTTCACTAACTTCTACATTAGTGTTGGACCAAACAAATGGGCCTATCCAAGCCTTGCTACATGGACACATTAAGCTAACCATAAAACACAGGTATGAAAAAATAGTCAGATTAAGTCAGAGGTAGAAACTCTTTTTTTTCCTTTTTTATTTTATTTTGGCTTACATATATAAATATAAAGTTACACATATTTATAAGGTCACATAATGTTTCATGCATATATACATTATTTAAAATTAAAACTACTGAACATGTGAGTGTCGTTAAACATGTATAATTTCTTTGTAGTTAAAATTTCCATAGTTCTGAGGGCTGGAGAGATGGCTCAAGGGTTAAGAGCACCGACTGCTTTTGCAGAGGACCCAGGATCGATTCCCAGCACACATATAGTGACTAAGAACTATCTTTAACTCCAGTTCCATGGGAATCTGACACCCTCTTCTGACCTCCGCAGCATTGCACATTGCACGACACAGGTGCACCAACCTACATGCAGACACTCATACACATAAAAAAATAATAAATAAATTTTTTAAAATTCCATAGTTCTGAACAAAATTACACAGTTCTTTCTTTGAGGCTTTTGATTTTTTTTTCTAATTAAATTAGTTTTTATTGATGCTTTGCACATTTCATACATTTTTTCCAATTCAGTTCAGGCTTATTTCCCTTTCCCTCCCCCCCCCTACCCCCACCCCATCCCAGATCATGCATTCTGCCATAACTGTCCTGCATCTTTCTCTCAGTTTTTTTTTTCATTTTTAGCTATAAGTGATAATCCATGAGTACAAGCATCCTTCATGCAAAACCTATCTGCAGGCTGTTGTGCCCAAACACCTAGAAGCCCCACCATCCAGTGGGGGGTGACAGGTTGTTTGTTCAATCAAGTTGATCAAATGAGTGTCCAGACTACATTGCTGTAGTTTCACCATTCACCCCAATCGCAGCCCTTACATTCTACCACGCCCCCTCTTCTGCAGGTTGTTCCCTAGGCTTAGAAAAGGGGCACAGGTGGATGAGAGAAATGCATGCAATATCACATCTATATGGATCCTACTGTAAAATCATACACCAAAGCATCATGCTGTATGTAACCAACTCGGTATTCATTGATCAGTTTCATCCACACATACCTTCTTTTTTTTATTATGTTCAGGGGTTCAGACTTTTTTAAATTTTATATTACTCTAAAATATGAATATATACCTTCCGCCCATGTACATTAATTGCCATGCCTGAAAGTAGGTGGTAAGTTAACTTTAGGGCTCATTATGATATTCACATTATAAAATCACAATTGCTTTCAGATAGAAAGAAATATAACGATAACATTTCTCAGCTTTTCTTTCAATTGGGGTATTTGGTAATAGCATCCACAAATGAGGGAAATCATTCCCCATTTGTTTGGGGGGGGGGACTGTGTTATTTCACTTAGCATAATGGCTTCACGTTCCATCCATTTTCCTGAAAATCTCATGATGTCATCTTTCTTTACTGCTGCATAGAACTGCATTGTGTAGATGTACCACATTTTTGTTATCCAGTCCTCAGCTGAGGGCCATTTGGGTTGGTTCCAATTCTTCCCTATTGTGAAAAGAGCTGCAATAAACAGATGTGCATGTATTTTTGCAGTAGGATGAGTCTGGTGGTATATACCCAGGAGTGTTATGGCTGGGTCAGGTGGCAGGCTCATTTTGAGTCTTTTAAGGATTCTTCACACTGGTTTCTTTTTATTTATTTTTTTCAAAGCATATTTTTTATTGAAGCTCTGTGCATTTCATACAAAATTTTAAATCAAATCTAGACCTGTGGCCCCCCTCCCTGCCCCCCACCCCGCCAGAGCTCATACATTCTGTCAAACATGTTTTTCATCTTTTTCTCAGTCTCTCTCAAAATTCTCAATGCAGTTTACTGTTTTGAGCAGAAGCTCACCATTTCAGTCAGTTCTTTGACCCAGTCTTGATGTTGTTGTTATTCCTTCCAATATGCACCACTCCAAAATATGCATATATGCATGCCACATATATTGAATGCTTTACATCTTCAGCTTATGATTTTTTTTCTTATTATGCTGAAAGATTTTAATGTTTGAAGTCTCCTCCTTGGCAAGCCCAAACCACCATCAGTTCTGCCCTTGTACTCCACACTGGGGTTTTCCTTTCCTATGGTCACCAAATGAGGTCCAGTAAGCACCATGTCCTGTCTTGATCTTCCTGTACTGGTCTCCATGATACAGCCTGGGTAGTTCAACAATGGCAGTCTATACTATGAAGAGGCTGAAATCCCAGTAGTAGCTCAGTCCACAAGTTAGATATCTCAGCAGTCCCCATCTGGCACTGAAGGTTTGGAGGATTCTTGGAGGGACATGAGACTTTAGTCCATATTGTAAGGTTGAAAAGCTGTGTCTCATGTCCTTGAAGGAAGGCAAAAGCAGTGGCAACCACAGGGTAGCTGCACTTACCAGTAAAAGACAGGCAAAACAGCTGTGCTCTTCTTCTTTTATTTTTTTGTCTTTTTGTCCTTTTACTAAGATCTCAAGTTTTATACCTTAAGTACAATTTCTCAGGCCTTACTATTTATTTATTTATTTATTTATTTATTTATTTATTTATTTATATATTTATGGTTATACTTTCCTTTTGGATGTTTAAGGCCACACGGTTAGCCCAGATTAACCAAGGTTTTTGTTTACTCAAAGTCATTTGTGGATCTGGTCCTCAAGGGTCACTCAGATTTGGGGGAGGGGGAGAGAGCCCCTGGCCCCTTTTGGGTTTTCATTTACCAGTTCCATCCATTTGAGGACAAATTCAGGTCTTGCTAGATCAGGCTTTCCTTTTTGAAGCATGAGCAGACTTTTCTCTTTATAGACTGCACACTAGCTGAAGTCCCAATAGTGGGTCTCTGAGACCTCCCTACACAGGAAGACTGGTGACTCACATTTGCAGGACATTTCAAGAGATGCCCCATGCATACTCCCCTGGGACTTAGTTGACCTCTGAGGGCAAGGAACAAAGTTATCCATTAAGTCCCTTGGCCAAATTGGTATGGGCATTAAGCATGGTCGTTAAGCATCCAGAAAGGCTAAGTTACACCAGCCTTATACATTTAACTACTGTGTAATATTTTAGAAAAGGCTTGGATGAAAGCTCAAACGGCCTTGTATAAGACATACTAAGAAGCACTCCCATAAAAGAAATACTGTGGTTAGACATAACGTTATGACAAACTAGTTTTTTTTCCCATTCTTTTGATCTTATATTACCCTAAAATATGCATCCATACTCTCCACGCATACACCAAAAATTCCTTACTCTGAAAATAAATGGTTGCTTAGTTCTAGAACCTGTTAAAGGATTAACAATATAAGAGCACAGTTGTCTGATTTAGAAAGTCTTTTCCTACACCTATGTCTTGTAGGTTGCTGCCAACTTTTTCTTCTATCACCTTCAGGGTTTCATGTTTCATGTTGAGATCTTTGATCCACTGGGAGTTGATTTTTGTACAGGGCAAGAGGTAAGGGTTTAATTTTGTTCTTCTACAAATGGTGATCCAGTTTTGCCAGGACCATTTTCTGAAGATTCTCTTTCCTCCATTGAGGTTTTTTTTTTTTTTTTTCCCTTTATCAAACTTGAGGTGGCTGAAATTGTATGAGCTCAAGTTTGGATCTTCAATTTTGTTCCATTGGTCTGTTTTTGTGCCAGTACCAGGCTGTCTTTATGACTATAGCCCTGTAATATAGCTTGATGAAAGTATTCCCCCCTGAATTGCACTTTTCATTCAGGGTTGCTTTAGCAATTCGGGGTCTTTTCTTTTTCCATATGAATTTAAGGATTTTTTTCCAAGTCTGTGAAAAAACTCATGGGGATTTTGATTGGGATTGTATTGAATCTGTATATCAATTTGGCTAAAATGGACATTTTTGTTTTTTGAGACAGGGTCTCCCTGTAGCTCTGGGCTGTCCTGGAACTCGCTATGTAGACCAGGCTGGCCTTGAACTTACAAAGATCCACCTGCCTCTACCTCCCAAGTGCTAGGATTAAAGGCGTGAGCCACCATGCCTGGCACAATGGACATTTTTAATATGTTAATTTTTCCAACCCATGAACATGGGAGGTCTTTCCATCTTTTGATGTCATTTTCAATCTCCTTCTTCAGGGGCTTAAAATTTTTGTTTTAGAGCTCTTTGGTGTCTTTGGTTAGGTTTGTTCCCAGGTATTTTATTGTTTTTGTGGCTATTGTGAGTGGGAAGGTCTTCTTATATTCCTTCTCCAGTTGCTTGTTGTTGGTGTAAAGAAAGGCTACTGATTTTTCTAGGTTAATTTTGTATCCTGCCACTTTACTGAAACTTTTAATAATTTCTTGTAGTTTTATGGTGGAGTTTTTAGAATCCCTCATATAAACTATCATATCATCTGCAAAAAGGAATAATTTAATTTCCTCTTTTCCAATTAGTAGTCCTTTAATTTCATTCTTTTGTCTTATTGCCCAAGCAAGCATTTCAAGGACTGTGTTGAAGAGGAGTGGCTATAGGGGACAGCCTTGTCATGTTTCCACCTTAAAGGGGAATGATTCTAATTTTTCTCCATTTATCATGATGTTGGCTGTGGGTTTGTTGTACATGGCTTTGATTAGATTTAGAAATGATCCCTTCAGTCCAATTCCCTCTAGAACTTCATACATGAAGGGATAGTGGATCTTGTCAAATTTTTCTGCATCAGTTGAGATGATTGCGTGATTTTTGTCTTTCAGTCCATTGATATGTTTTATGATATTTATTAACTTATTTATGTTGAGCCCTCCCTGCATCTCTGGTATGAATCCAACTTGATCATGATAGATGATCTTTTTGATGTGTATCTGTATGTGATTTGCCAGTATTTTGTTGAGAATTTTTCATCTGTGTTCATTAATGAGATGGGTCTATAGTTTTCTTTTTTGGTTGTGTCTTTGCCTGGTTTTGGTATTAGGGTATTGCTGTCTTCATAGAAGGAGTTTGGGCTGGGTGTGGTGGGACACGTCTTTAATACTAGCACTCAGGAAGCAGAGGCAAACAGATCTCTGTGAGTTCAAGGCCAGCCTGGTCTACAGATTGAGCTCCAGGCCAGCCGGAACTTAAAGGGAGACCCTATCTAAAAATACAAAAGGAAAAAAAAAAGGATTTTGAGATATTTCCCTCTGTTTGTATCCTTCTGAACAGTTTGAGTAGTAAATGTTGTAAGACCTCTTTAAGTATTTATAGAATTCTGCTGTGAAACCATCTGGGCCTGGGCTCTTTTTACTTTTAGTTTTTTTATGTCTTCAGTTTCCTCAAATATTATGGGTCTGTTTAAACTGTCAACCACTTCTTGGTTAAATTTCGTTAGTTTCCAAGATTTCAGATATTCATCCATTTCTCTTAGGTTTTCAAATTTAGTCGAGTATAAATTTTTGAAGTATTCTCATATGATTATTTGGATCTTTTCTTTATCTGTTGTAATGTTTCCCTTTTCATCATGAATACTATTAATTTTGAGTTGCTTTCTTTCTTTCTTTTGGTTAACAGGGCTAGAGGTCTGTCTATATTATTTATCCATTCAAAGAACCAGCTTTTGGATTCATTGATTTTTTTTTTGTACTATTTTCTTTGTTTCTATTTCATTGATTTCTGCTCTGATTTTTGTTATTTCTTCCTGTCTGGTGGGTTTAGAGTCCATTTGTTTTTGTCTCTCAAATTTTTTTAGCTACAGTGTTAGATCATTTATTTGTTCCCTTTTTGTTTTTTTAATGTGGGCACTTAGGGCTATAAATTTCCCTCTTAGGACTGCTTTTAAAGTATCCGACAGGTTTTGTTGTGTTGTATTGTCTTTTTCATTTAGTTCCATGAATACTTTTATTTCATTCTTTATTTCTTCCCTGACCCATTCATTATTCAGGATTGTGTTGTTTAGTCTCCATGTGTTCTTGTAGCTAGTCGGGCTTATTCTGGTGTTAATATTGAGCTTTATTGCACTGTGATCTGATAGAATGCGTGAAATTATTTTAATCCTTTTATATTTGTTGAGGTTTCTTTTGTGTCCTAGTATGTAGTCAATTTTGGAGACTGTTCCTGGGGCGCTAAGTACAAAGTATATTCTCTGGTGCTTGGGTGGAATATTCTGTAGATGTTTGTGTGGTCCATTTGTTGTATTGTGTTGTTCAGTTCCAATGTGTCTCTGTTTATTTTTTGTCTCATTGATCTATCCAAGGGAATCAGTGGAGTATTGAAGTCCCCCCCATTAGTGTGTTGGGATTAATCTGTGTCTTGAAGACCCACAGAATTGTGTTTATATAGTTTGGTGCACCTGAGTTTGGTGCATAAATATTTAGGATTATGATGTCTTCCTGGTTAATTGTTCCTCTGATAAGGATGTAATGGGCTTCTTTGTCTCTTCTGATTGACCTTACTCTGAAGTCCATTTTGTTTGATATTAAAATAGCAACTCCTGCCTGCTTTTTGGTACCATTTGCTTGAAATACTTTTTCAAGCCTTTCACTTTGAGTAGGTGTCTGTCCTTGAGGGTGAGATGGCATTTTTGTAGGCAGCATATAGTTGGATTATGTTCCCTAATCCATTCTCCCAGTGTATGTCTTTTGATTGGGAAGTTTAGCCCATTGATATTTAAGATCACTATTGAGAGATGTGTGTTGCTTCCTTTCAGCTTATTCTTGGTTTTCATTCTTGGTCTAGATTTGTATTTACACTGTTATGCTTTTATTAGCTTCACTCTTTAGTTGGTTGGGGATAGTTGCTCCTTTCCTCTGTTCTTTGGATTCCTTTGACTATTTTCTGAAGTGTTGGTTTTTTTACATGTATTCTTTTATCTTGTGTCATGAAAGATTTTTCTTTCTCCTTCAACTATAATTGACATTTTTTCTGGGTATAGTAATCTGGGTTAGCATCTAAAGTCATTTAGCACTGGGAAATACTTTGGTCTGCATTCTTCTGGCTTTCATAGTTTGCACTGAGAAGTCAGCTATAATTCTGATGGGTTACCCCTTGTATGTAATTTGTTGTAAAATCTAGCATTTTAACTATGATATGGTATGGGGAGTTTCTTTTCTGGTCTTGTCTATTTGGTGCTCTATGTGCTTCTTGTATTTGTATAGATTTGTCTTTTTCCAGTTTGAGAAAATTTTCTTCTGTTATCCTGTTGAAGATCTGGTCAATTCTGTTGTCTTGGAATTCTTCTCCTTTCTCTATTCCTATGATGCGGAGATTTGGTCTTTTCTTAGTATCCCACATTTCCTGGTTATTCCTCTCTCGTTTTTTTAAATTTTTTTCATAGTCTTCACTTGAGCATTTTAGATATTTCCTGTTGTCCTGCAGATCTGATATTCTATTTTCTGCTTCATCCATTCGCTTCTGAGGCTTTCTCCCATGGTTTCTTGTTGAGTGGATGAATGTCCCATTTCCTTTTTCATTTCTTCCTGTGATTTCTTTAATATTTCCACTTCCTTTTGGAGCTTGTCATTCTCTACTTGTAGCTCCTTGCTTTGCTGGTATCCTTCTTTTTTCATTTCAGCCTGGGATTTTTCAGTGTTTCCACTTCTTTCCAGAGATTTTCTTTCTCTTCCTCTAGTTCTTTTCAGATTTTGTATTTCTCTTCCTCCAGTTCTTCTCAGAGTTTATGTTTCTCTTCATCTAGTTCTTTTCAGAGTTTGTCATTCTCTCCCTCTAGTCCTTTCTAGTGTTTATCATTCTTTATTTCTAAATCCTTCCTGAATTTTTCATTTTCTCCCTGTAGCTCTCTGATATGTTCTTTATATTCTTTGATTTCTTTGAATATGTCTATAATTGTTCTTCAATTATAATCTGTATCTTGGTTTCCTTCCAGGGAGATCTCATTGTAGGAATCTTCTGTGAGACTGGTAGAGTTTGGTGTGGATTTATTATGAGCTTTTCCCATGTTGTTTTTTTCATTGTGTCCTTGGCAGGTGGATTTGTTTGTTTGTTTGTTTGTTTGTTTGTTTGTGTTTTGGATTCTGGTGCCTCGACGTTGGCTGCACAGACTAAATTCACTAAAACTACACCTAGTAGATGGTCTGCACCACAGTACCACCAGCTTGAGAGGTGTGTGGAGAGGATTGTTGTTCCTTTGGTCCACATGGGCTGGTACCTTGTTGACCTCCTGTGCCTCTCTGACCCTGTCTAGGTGCATCCATACCTTGGTGCTCTCTGGAACCAGAGCTGGCTGTGAGGTTCCGGGGATGGGTGGCAAGTCCCCAAGTGTCGAAGCAGTTCCACCTTGGCTTACTGGCACCATACTGAGTCCAGGCCAGAGCTCTCTGGAGCTCAAGCTGGGAGTTTCCAGGTGAGGTAGAAATTCTTAAGTCAAAATAGTAAAAGGAAGTGAGATATAAGGAAGAGTCTGGCAAGAATGGAGGGGGAGGAATGTGCAGTTATCTACACTGTACATGTAACTCTCAAAGAATAACTAAAAATGTTATACTTGTTAAAGGATAAAATAGAATTTTAAAGTAGAAATGCTCATGTTACAAAAGGGGAGAGAGATAAAGTATTTGATGAATGTATAAACAGATTAGAAATAGCAAGGGGAGAGTAATGATGAATCTGAAGGCATGTCAATAGGTGAAAATAAAGGAAAGCAGAGGAAAAAGAGTAGAAAAACTTGAAAAACTACAAGTCCCTACCAAGTGGGTTAATTTATATGCAACTCCAACTTGATCCCCATGAAAAGAGAAGGCAACTCCTGGTATGGTGGCACATGCCCTTTAATCCCAGCACTCAGAAGGCAAAGGCAGGTGGATCTCTGTAAGACTGAGATCAGCTGGGTCTACATAATGAGTTCCAAGCCAGCTGGGACTACAGGGAGATCCTGTCTCAAATAGAGACCCCCCCAACACACACACACACACAGACAAACACACACACACACACACACACACACACACACACACACACACAAAATAGGAGGCAAAGAAGAGAACAGAGATAATACTTGAAATGCTACTAGTTAGTCATGATTACTCTAGACATTTTTCAGATCTGAGTTGAAAAAACTAGGAGTTATTATGCTTATTTCAATAAGTAAAAGATCTTGAGAATCACAGGCAAAGAGATTCAGCCCCTGAAGCCATACACCTGATAGGACAAGGCCCTGAGATCCCTTGCCTGCAGTAGTAGCTGTAAGATGCCATAGGTGATAAATTACCTCCTATGGTGGTTGAAATGTGATTGTCCTCCATAGGCTCCAAGTATTTAGACATTTTGGCACTATTTGGGGAGATCTTAGAAGGTGTGGCCATGCTGGAGGAAGCTCTGGGCTGGCTTAGACTGTCCTTAAGCCTTACAGGATCTCCAGTTGCTCTTTTTTCATGAGCACTAGAGAGCGGAACTCTTCCTTTTATAGAAAAAAAAAACTCTTACTCACTGAGCCATCTCTCAAAGTCAGAGTGTTTACTTTTTATGCAGGAGGGCTCAACATATTCAAAGAGTTATTTCAAAGTCTGTCATAGCTAATTTTATCTAAGGAGGATCTGGAAGCACCTAGGTGCTTAGTCTCTGGGCCTGCCCCTGTTTGCATCTTTCTTCAATGGACCCTGCTTTCCTGGTACTTGCCCACAGTCTTATGGATTTCCCAAGTCCCATCATAAGGTTCTTCTGTAGCTCCCTGTATACTGTGTTTAAACGGAACTATTATAGACAAAATGTTCAATATTTTGCCAAATGTTGCATATGATATTTCTAAATTTTAAGAGAATTTAATTTTAAATGTTAAGAGATTTAAAATCTCTAATATTCAGTCTTAAATGCCACAATACTTAACTTTGATTTGTGATGTGCAATCTGGACAAATGAGACATCATGTTAAGAATTTGATTTTGTCATTGTATTTTAGAATTGTATTCTAAACATTACTCAAGTTTCCCTTAGTTTCTTTTGTAATGTACTGAGCTTTTGCAGGAAAATTAAAAATATATGTATTGTTCTAATGCAACTTCTCTTGAAACAGAATGTTAGCATGATTTCAGACACGACACAAAGGTGTTTCATCAGGTGGGAGGTTTTAAGTTACTGGTTTTTCAGTTTGTTTATTTTTCTTGGATTTCTTCATTTTATAAATGCTGCCTCCCAAGCTAAGCTTTAATTATCCAGAAATATTTAACTCTATCAAAAAATTCAAGGCAAATTATATTTAGATATACATAGACATAGATATAGATAGATAGATAGATAGATAGAGATAGAGATATGTAAATTTATATAGAGAGATATATAAATATATCTATCTATATCTTAGTAGGAAGTTTATAGTAAACAGTTTTATTTAGAAGGCTTGGTATACAGGATCCTAACTACTGGTTCTATGAGATGAGTTATGCAAGTGACAATGAGTGTGGAGAAAGGAGCCTTGCTTGTTTCCTTCTTAGGTCTGTCACTTTCTACAAGACTCGCCAATAAATCACTTTCCATATTGTTCTCAATCTTATTCAGAATTTTTATGAATACTCTGTGTGTGCAATCCATGCACCTGAGAAATGGATTGATTTGTTCTTACCCAATGCAATTAAACATTAAGCATTAATGTCCTTTATTATTGCTGAAGTTTGAGTATGAAATGGTTCCCAAAAGCTCACTTGATCCCAGGAAGCATTTTCTGGATCAACACATTTCTCCAATGCATCATCTCAAAATTTTATTTAAAAATATCTGTGCTGGGGGTTATATCAGTAGAACAATTAAAAGCTAATTTTTGTAAAACATAAAGATTTATCACATGAGTCTGCTAATAATTAAAAACAAGTTTAAATACATTTGACAACACCCCCCTATCCTTATATTTATTTTGAACAATGGTGTAGTTAAAATAAAAAAATAGTATCAATCATATATATATATATATACATATATATATATATATATATATATATGTAAACTCAGAATGTAATATTTTACTTGTCTGTTAAAATATGCTTCCCATAATTTGAGGAAAAATGGCTCCTTGAAGTCTTGGTGAATTTGATACTTGAGATTAGCAATTGCATTTTAAACACATCATATTTGGAATTTTATGGAAATTTCTAAAAATAAAGAACTACTGATTTTTATCTTTGCTTTTCTCCCTTTACATTGTGGTCTTTCAGAATCTGAGAGATACAGATTATCCTGGGGTGCTTATGTGCACTTTTAATTTATAATGCATAAAAAGTGCTTGTACAAATAAGATTTACACACATACATTGCCTACACTCAGAGCAACAGTATTCAGGCTGTGCATAAGGCTGCAGAAGTGATATTTTGGGGATAATGATCACTGGGCTGGAGAGATGGCCTAGCGGTTAAGAGCACCGACTGCTCTTGCAGAGGACCAGGGTTTTATTTCCAGCACCCACATAGCGGCTGAGAACCATCTTTGACTCCAGTTCCAGGGGAATCTGATGCCCTCTTCTGACCTCTCGGCATTGCATGACACGGGTGCACAGATCTGCATGCAGACAATACATTAATACACATTTAAAAAGTATAAAAAAATAAAACAAAATTTATAAAAAAGAGCTGATTACAAAGTCAAATAAAGTATTTCATTGCATCCTTGAGTATTTCTCTCACTTTTTTGCCATCTAAAGATCACCATAACCTATCTACAACTCCTTATTGATATTTTGCTTGTTTGGCTAATATGAATTTATATTCATATGTAAAATGTAGTTGAATATCTCTCTGTGATAAATTAAATGTCACTGGAAAAGAAAAAAATAGTCATTTCATTTGAGCTATGTCAGCTAAACAGTTTTTAAACTGTTATAGCACAGGTAATGGAAAGAAATGAGCTGTAAATGAATGAATTCATTTGTTTATGGAGAAATGAAAAAAATTAAATGACATTTGAAAATGCATGATTTTCTTTAAAAGAAATGACATTTACCCTAGGTTTTTGAACAATGTAAATGAAATCAGATTTTTTTCTTCTTGAATACACTTTACATTTTTTTTAATTTAACATAATGATGGACATAGAAAGTTTGGTTGAAATTGAATAATAAGCAATTTCAAAGTGATAGGTGTAATAAAAATATATTAAAGTTTGTGATGTTATGTACTAATAATACTAATTCCATGCTTACTCGGTGAAGATATATTTTAAAGAGGACATAGAAAGGCCTATGGATGGAAGAAATTTGAGTGGCAAAATAGATAAGAACTCACACAGCACTATGGACCTACGCCTATTGGACTGATCTGTTCATTTGTCCATTCAACAAAAATTAAGATGCCCATTATAGTTCCTTCTTCAAGAATGGCAGTCATCTCTCATCCCAGACAGCAAAAAGAAAGCATCTGGGATATAAGCACAGAGCCTTTTACTTAGCTTAACCCTTCTAAAATAGAGACAATCACACAAGGTTCTGAATACTAGGCTGCAGGTCCCTGGGAGACATCCTGGGTACTGGATCCATCCTGGGGATTAAAGACGTGGCTTTGACCCTTGCCGAATGGTAAGCAGAGCTGACTCCAGTGATTCTGACCTTTTCTCTCACCATAGCAAATGAATGTACACACTAAATTCTTGCAGAGGACCTGGGTTCTATTCCCAGCAACAACATGGTGGCTAACAACCATCCATTACTCCTGTTCTAGGGGATCTGATGCCTTCTTCTGACTTCTGTGGGCACTATACAACATGAGTGCATTTACATACATGCAGATAATATACACATAAAAAATAAAAATAAAAATCTTGACAGTTTTCCCCCTTTAGGATGAATTAGTTATTTATATTCAATTGCAAACCAAAATATGTTTTTCCTTTCTGCAGCAATTTGATTTCCAGTGTTAATGCTTCATTTAATACTATGTAAACAGTAATACAAGAGAATTCAGGACTCATGTCTTTCAAACCCTTGGCTTTGGAGTTGGAGAATTTGAAGCCCAGAGAGGTTCACTGAATTTTTCTAATGGCTGAGAGCATAGTATTGGCAGAGATGAAACAGAGTCTTGATTTTCCTATTCAGTCTTTGTTTTATGCTTTAAAATCACTTTTAGGGCATCAAGATGGCTGAATGGGTAAAGGAGCTTTCGTTGCAGTCCTGATGACCTCACTTCAATCCCTGGAACTCATATGAAGGTGGAAGAAGAGAATCAGCACCATAAAGTTGTCCTCTGTCATATGCCCGCAAACATATACATCATACACACAATAATATTTTTAATCAAAAATAGTTTTAATGCCACATTTCTTTTGAAAATTAAAGATAAAATAATGAAAACAGGCTCAGTTATCACATGTGTTCCCAACAATTGTCTTACCCATGGTTGGTCCACCTGTACTGGGACTATTGAACCCCAGATTCACTTTCTTACTTCTATGTAGAAAATAAGCATTTCGAGATTGGTTAAGACTGTTTTCATATAAACTTGTAAAAATAATTGGTATCTTACTCATCATCTCAATTTTTGTATTTATTTCTATTTAGTTATTTATTATTTAATTATTTAGTTACTTACATTTATACATGTATGTGTGTGTGTGTGTGTGTGTGTGTATACATATGGGCCATGGCAAGTGTGCAGAGGTTAGAGGACAACTTGGGGGTGTCAGTTCTCCCTTTCACAAGGCTGTGAGTCTCATGGATTGAACTCGGGCCATCAGTCTTGACAAGTATCAGTACCAATGAGCCATCTCACCCCACTCATCTTGAAATTTTATTATATATTTGCCAGTTTGTCAGGAAGAGTTTACATATTTTTAAATCTTGAAATTTTATTATATATTTGCCAGTTTGTCAGGAACAGTTTACATATTTTTAAAATTTCTTAACTATGAGCAATATTACTACAATAGTTTACTAGAATACTCATGAGAAGATATCAGATGCAGATGGCTTAGTTTTTAAAGGATGAGTTTTCATACAGTGTTGAATGCTGAATGCCCATGACCAATTTTTATTCTTTACTGGAGAAATGTTATTAGGACCAAATTTTTCATGATAATACTGTTAATGAAAGCTGAAATGCATTTATGTAGATTGAGAGCCAACTCTTGATTTGCTATGGCTTTCTAACTCTCTAAACCTACCTTTTGTTTGTTCAATGCATGTTCAATTCAGCTGTCCACACGAACAAGCTGTATCAAGCTGTACCTGGACCCGGATTACCGCCCCTCCCCTTCTAGCTTTGAGGTCTTAGGAAAATTTCCTAGATTTTAAATCTTCATCGTCTATAGAGAAGGAACTGCTAAGCGACACCTGTTAAGTGTCAGGGGGAATGGCAGTATTACTAATGCCATTATTACTTTCAAAATCCTACTTCATAACTAATTGTATCCGTAGCTCGGTCTAAATTGTAAGAATATATATAATATGCTTTTGTTCATAAAGATACATATTCCAAGAAATTTGAACATTTTTGTAACCCCAATTGTAATTTAACTTAATTCATTATATATTCCATCCAGCAACAGTCCAGAAGACAATTAGCCTGATCAGATACAACTGATGCTTTTTACACTCAACTGAAAGCATGGAAATGGTTCAATTTTCGAAGCTCTTGTCACATAAGCATAAGTACCTGAGTTCAGATCCCCAGCACCCACATAAACTATTGGATGTTGGCAGTGTGTCTCCAACGCCAGTGCTCTGAATCCCTGAGGCTCACTGGTCGGTCAGCCTAACTGAATTCAATCCTCCAGATTCAGTGGGAGATCCTGTCTCATAAAACTGAGAGAGATTGAGGATGATACCCTATGTGGTTCTCTGGCCTCCACACACATGTGCAAAAATGCACACTGCATACACGGGGGGGTAGAGAAAGAGAGAGAGAGAGAGAGAGAGAGAGAGAGAGAGAGGAGAGAGATTAAATTCTAGTTGTAAGAGACTGGACAGTGAACTAAAGGCAAAGGCTCTTCATTCCTGAGCCTGTCTGGAAAGGTTTGTCTGGTGAACACAACATTATCCCGGCTTCCTTGGATAGGGCTATGGGACTGAAAGATTGGCCATATGTTGTGTAATTACCTGCACCTGTCTATATGGGAACATCTTCTGTGGTGATTATGGATCTGAGGCGAACCATCAGACGTGGAGTTTTATTGTGCTTCAATTTCCCTTCACATCTCAATCCTGTCCCAGGGCTGCCTTTTGGCTTATGAGCACCCTCATTCAACACAAAATAAATTGGTTCCTCTCAAGAAGAACAGAAATGGCGGGAATGCAATTCTCCCCTGTTCTTGGCAACCATTTGCACTGCTCTGAACCAGCAGAAGGCTCATAAAAGAAAGAAGAAAACAGATCGTTTTCCCTCCTTCAAGAAAGTTGAATTTCTATCAGTCAAATGACCTGACATCGACTTCTAATTCCTCACTGACACTACAGTTCCAGGGCTTGAGAGGCAAGGTTGGAGGGACATCTGCAGGAAGGCAAGCAGCCTCTTTTGGCAACGGGGTCTGTGGTTCTAACGGCAGGGAAGAATATACAAGCTCAGCCTCGCTTGGGCTGCATGACAAAGGAGGACAGGGGATGGTTCCAAGTAGGACTGAAGCCTCTGCTTCCCAGCTTCCTCCATAGCTCCATCTGCCTCTTCAGAGAGCTCCGGCTCCCACTGTGTGCAGCTGAGTTTCAAGCACTCCTCACGGCATAATGAGAGAGACAAAGCTATTTCCTCCAATTGTCAACAGCGCTCTTGTCCTGACACTCTCCCAAGAACCTTATCCAAGTGTCCCTGCTTCCCATCCCTTGTGTGGGAACAATGCAACTTTTGCCACATTTCCCTTGATGAGCCTCTTGGTTTCAAGGTCATGTGTATGTAAATATCGAATGATATTTTGCATTTTTCCAATGCCAAATCCTTGGAAGGTCTTGTCTATTGGACCACGTATGTGTACGTGTAGCCAGAAGAGGAGCTCACCACCCAGAGGAAGAGCCAGACTGCTGTGTCTAGATACTTAAAAAGACATTTGGGGAAGGAGAGCATCTGCAAATGCTGATGCAAATGGGTTTGGAACCCATCTTTTGATCAGGAAATAGGTGGACCATAAAATGTCTGATGCGCCTTGTGCCCGCAGCAAACCCAAATCCTGAGAGCTTGTCATCTCTTCTCTAGAGAGCATCCAGAGAGAAGGAATGGAGGCTGGAAACACCAGACGCTAGAGACATTATCACTGGTTTAAGTAAAAGTTGTCTGTGTTTTAAATAATAGGTCATTTATATTTCATATCTCAAATCAGAAACTTTTTTGACCAGTATTCCAAAGGGCACATCATTATGAATATAGATCAGCTTGTATGGGGGCTTGGCTCATCAGCAGCAGAACACATTAGTGTGCATGAGGCCTGCATTCCATTCTCAGCACTCAGAAAGTAATAGATATTTAAGTTTGCTTGTAACACATTGTTTTCTGTAGCTATTGCAGGTCTCAGGAGGACAGGGGACATGAGTTTCACTTCTTGACAGCTCAGGGGCTTGCTTTGCTCCTGACAGACACCAGCATGTTTTTCTTTAATTTTGAAGGTGATATAAATATGCCATCAACAGCAGAAACACCGTGCTGGAGAGGAACTTCTGAGGTTTATCATTTATGCTTTTGGACTTTGTTTTGTATTATCTACTTCAAGATCCATATGTGACAAAATGATGACCAAAAAGGCCAGATGTGGTGGTGTACACCTTTAATCCCAGCACTCAGGAGGCAGAGGGAGGCAGATTTCTGTGAGACAAAGGTCCAACCTGTTCCACATAGCAAGTTCCAGTCCAACAGGGAGATATTGTCTCAAACAAAACAAAATGAAAACAAAGATGAAACCACCAGAAACTAAAATAGATGACTAAAAGTGGTTAATTTTAAGATCTAATTCAGGTTTGAGATCTCTTGATTCTTCTACTAAAATAGAACGTTGCTGATAGCAATGGCAATGAAGAGGTCTGTTTGCCAACCATACAGCTCAGTGGAGAACCTGTCTGGGTTGGAGCATCCAAGGAGCTTGCTGGAGAGACCTTGGCCTGGAATCAGGACCTGAATGCTGTAGCCTCATGTCAGCCATGAGCAAATCTCAGAAACAAAGTAGCTCCGTGGAGGGACAGCTATCTATGGGTGCTGCTGACACAGAGCAAGAATGAGTCCTCAGAAATGAGCACTGCCACTGAACTCCAGTCCTGAGGAAATCTAGATTTCCAGTCTGGTCATAATTGATAGAATTTGGCTTTGTGCTCCTACAGAAGACAGCAAAAATACAAGTGTGCCATTCCTAACATATATTAGATATATAAGTAATTATATGAAGTTTTCAGAAGGATGGAAAGAATATGTGAGTTAGCTTCCTGTCATTGTGACAAAGTGCCTGAAATAATCTATAAGAAAGGTTTATTGGGGCTGGAGAGATGGATCAGTGGTTAAGAGCACTGGCTGCTCTTCCAGAAGACTCAGGTTTGGTTTCCAGCACCAAATAGTGACTAACAACCTTCTCTTTGTCCCAGTTATAGGGGGTCTGACACCCTCTTCTGGCCTCTGCAGGCTTTGCACACTAACATACATGCAGGCAAAACACACACATAAAATAAAGATAAATAAAGTAACCTACCATAACTATTAGTGCTGCTTAAATACCTATATATCTAATTGCTTGTTCTTCATTAGTAGGATCGAAAGGTTATTCCTGGACAAACTGTCAGCCCATGAAAGGAAACAGCCAGAATTGACCAGAGTCCAAGTCAACAGCTCCAGAGAGAGTGGACTGTTTTACCTCTCATCCACCTTGCCCCTTTTCTAAGCCTAGGGAACAACCTGCGGAAGAGGGGGCGTGGTAGAATGTAAGGGCTGCGATTGGGGTGAATGGTGAAACTACAGCAATGTAGTCTGGACACTCATTTGATCAACTTGATTGAACAAACAACCTGTCACCCCCCACTGGATGGTGGGGCTGTAGGTGTTTGGGCACAACAGCCTGCAGATAGGTTTTGCATGAAGGATGCTTGTACTCATGGATTATCACTTATAGCTAAAAATGAAAAAAAAAAAAACTGAGAGAAAGATGCAGGACAGTTATGGCAGAATGCATGACCTGGGATGGGGTGGGGGTGGGGGGGGGAAGGGAAATAAGCCTGACCTGAATTGGAAAAATGTATGAAATGCACAAAGCATCAATAAAAACTAATTAAAAAAAAATAAATAAAGATAAATAAATAAAAGTGTTTAAAGAAAAGGCTTATTCTGGTTAGTGGTTTTAGTATTTTTAACCATGGTTGCCCCAAAGGGGCCTGTGATGGTAGCATATCGGAGCAGAGCTGCTCACCTCATGGAAAGCAGAAAGCAGAGCGCAGGACAACAGCAAGGGCCCAAGGTCCAACACCCCCTCCAGAGCTATGCTCCAATGACTTAACCAGTAGTCTATCTCCTAAAGATTCTGCCACCTCCAGAAACAGCGCACCCAACTGCAGATCCAACTTACAGGTAGAAACAAAGCTCAGGGATAGTTATTCTGAGAGCTTGTCTTAATAAAATATAATCCAAAATTACCACAAATAAGTTATAGATGATTTTTCTCATTGATTTTGCTTTAAAACATGATGACAATTCAGAATGTTCAACTGGTTGCTATATCTGGGTCTACATAATTACACAGAGAAGCTCCTTCTGAGATCCACCTGTACTGTTTTATACATTTGTCAACAAAGCTTCAAATACTTTTGGCTAGATCCAGGAACTATTTATTTAAAATTTCATTCTAATGAAACTGACATTTTTGAGACAGAAGTTGAATAACTGTTAAGAAAAAAAAACACGACAATACTACTATGGGGCAGCCTTGCTGCTATTCTGGATGAATTAGAGGCTAGAAAAGCAGAAGGAGATCTTTGGTGCATTTTTGGCCCTACGATTCTACTTAATATTTGAGTGAGCAGAGCTGACAGGAAACATCATGCTGAACAGAAATGGAAACCACCCAAAACTCCTCACAAAAGTGAATAATATAGGTGTCCATTTGCCATTTCTTACTACAAAGTTTTACTTAAAAAATTAAATATGCATATGCACACACATACCTATATACATAAATATTTAGTTAATAAAAATTCATAAATGAGAACAAGAACATTAATAAAATCAAATCAGATGAAAGAATTTAATTTTCTATTGAAGTTTTGTCTATTTCATATATGACATCTCATTCAGTATTAATCAGCTTTATACCCCCTTTAAAGACTATAAAATAATAAATATTAAATAGAAATAATTGGTAAAGAGCTGTGGAGATAGCTCACAGAGTAACAACAATGTTGGCTGCCTAAGTGTGGAGAGCTGAATTCTAATCACTCATGTAAAACATCTGGGGTGTTTGTGCTGTGGAAGGCAGAGATGAGAAGATTGCTGGTGTTTGCTGGTCATCAGCCTGGCTCCAGGTTTAGTGAGAGACCCTGCTTCAAAGAAATAAGATGGAGCATGATAAAGCAGGGTACTGGATATCCTCCTCTTAGCCTCTGTGTGCACACCAGGGTATGTCCCCCCACATGTGCATATGCCACATATGCACAACATATGTGAGTGCAAACACACACAAGAATGAAAAAGAAAAAAACACAGGAATTATTGCCAGTCCCATCAGTGGAAATTGCTATATGCTGTATCTTGAGGACAAAAGATCACTATATGAGATGCCACAGAAAGGGGACAGGGCTTCGTTTCTTGAAGGAAAGCCTTTAAATACTTCCATATGTCTAAAATGATAGATGGGTGGATCTGAGAAAGCTCTCGTTATCCATAGGTTTTCCACAGACTCTGCAGCCACCCTTTTTTTGAAGCACTCACTTTCCACCTGCAGGCATCTGTGTTTTCTCTCATGGAAATTCAGAATGCATGCTCATAAGGCAACTAGATCTTATGTAGATGCAAGTATCAGTCTAGACATGTTCAAGTGGAGAAACAGAAGTAGAAATAGTGACTTCTCATTCTCTCACCCACATTAATTTCAGAAATGTATTGTCATTACATTTATGTTAGTTGCTAATTCCTCTACTGGTCTTCAATTGTAGCAAGTTCTGTTTCAAAATGCTTATGCTTGGTGACCATCTGATGCTTTTCAAATATTAACCTTTAGTTTCTACCACTCATAAAAATATAATACCAAAGTTAGTTTGTAACATGCTGTAGTCTATTACCAAGGTAGAGGAAATAAATACATTACTGAGCTCAGGGATGTTAGCAAAGACCCATCCAACATTTCATTATCTTTAAAAAATAGAGCCACACATCACTGCATGCTGATACAGAGATGTTTGACTGTTTAAAAGAATAATTCTGAAGAAATATTACATTACAAATGCAAACAGATTGAGAAAGCTGAGGTTGCTCAGTATATATTGATAATATTAGATTATAGTTCCACATTTGAAGTAATAAGATTCAAGTTTCTAGGACGGGAATGAAAGATTATATACCATTTTATTTGTTTATTATTCAAACAAGTTAGTGATTTATATCACTTTCAGGAAAGTAGGAGTAAGAAAGAAAATCTTTCTAAAGGAAAGGAAACATAGAAGATAGGATTTTAAGTAGGAAAACAACTGAAATGAGATGCTTGCCCAAAAGATGGAGATCAGAAGGAGGAAATGAGAGAAGTTGTGTCTGCACCGCGTGAGAGGAAGGGGAAGAAACAAGTGAAATCCTGTGCCTTTGAAAGATCATCAGGGAACCACAAGCAAGCTAGCACAGTCTAGTGACCAATCCATCTGAACAGTGTGTCCTGATAGGTATGTGGATTGGCTTCTTCAGTGGAAGATGCACTTGGAAAACCCCACATCAGAGACAACACATCCTCCCTGGAGGGAGATCCAGAGATCTGGTGCCAGGTCTACCTCATCCTTGCTCTTTTCCTTCTCTCCTCACCTGTTTGGGTGGTTTGAATGAGAATGACCCCCATAGGCTTTAAGTATTCAGACATTTTGTCCCCAGTTTGTGGCGCTATTTTGGGAGATCTTAGAAGGTGTAGTCATGCTGGAGGAAATATGTCATTGGGGGGAGTTCAACAAGCTTTGCAGGCTCCAGTTGCTCTCTCTTGACTTCCTGTGCTCATTGAGATGTGAACCTCTGCTTTCTGCTTCAGTCCCAGCCACCATGCCTCCCTCCACAATGGACTCTAATTCCCTGGAACCGTCAATCATAAGCTCAAATAAACTCTTCCTTTTATAAGTTCCCTTGGTCATGGTGGTTTTTATCACAGCAACAGGAAAGTGACTAATAAACCTGCATTCTAAAAGAATCTTCACATTCCCTGCAGTCCCTGTATTCTTCCATCTGAGAACTGTGCTGAAGAATTTCATGAAACTTACCAGAACCAGGACTTAGAGCAAAATCTTTTCATCCATAGCCCTACACAAAGTGGGAAAAAGGAACTCCACTTGAAGAAGAATAAGAAGGACCTTTAGAGCATACTTTACTACTGCTTCTAAGATACACAACTTCATCAATATCTTTAGTTGCTGATCTGAAAAACAGACAGCAAAATATAGCTACTCAATTTGAGTCTTTAGATATTAACATTGATATAAGTATTGATTCAACTGCAAAAGAAAACAGTGGTAGGCTACATTCTTTGTAAAACTAATAAAATTCTGTGGGTTTAATCTTCATAAAAGAATTCTTTACAAAAACCATTAATAAAAATTAAAGTTGTTTAAAATAGGTATAGTTACCCTGTTCACTTTTGCTTAACTTTTAATTAAAAATTTAAACACCTATTTTATTTTATGAAGTAAAGTGCTGAGATTACAGAAGTTTAATTAGTGTTAGGAATATATGGAATTAAAAGTTTTGCTAGCTCTTTGCAGAACTTTGGATCATAACTCTTTTGTTATATATGAATTATTTTTGATGAGCAATCACTGAATCTTGCTTAATTAGTCCCTCCTATAGACCTTTCCACATAATCCAACCTTAACAGGATCCTGTAAATTGATTCTTTTTTTTTTTAATTAGTTTTTATTGATGCTTTGTGCATTTCATACATTTTTCCAATTCAGTTCAGGCTTATTTCCCTTTCCCTCCCCCCCACCCCCACCCCATCCCAGATCATGCATTCTGCCATAACTGTCCTGCATCTTTCTCTCAGTTTTTTTTTTCATTTTTAGCTATAAGTGATAATCCATGAGTACAAGCATCCTTCATGCAAAACCTATCTGCAGGCTGTTGTGCCCAAACACCTACAGCCCCACCATCCAGTGGGGGGTGACAGGTTGTTTGTTCAATCAAGTTGATCAAATGAGTGTCCAGACTACATTGCTGTAGTTTCACCATTCACCCCAATCGCAGCCCTTACATTCTACCACGCCCCCTCTTCCGCAGGTTGTTCCCTAGGCTTAGAAAAGGGGCAAGGTGGATGAGAGGTAAAACAGTCCACTCTCTCTGGAGCTGTTGACTTGGACTCTGGTCAATTCTGGCTGTTTCCTTTCATGGGCTGACAGTTTGTCCAGGAATAACCTTTCGATCCTACTAATGAAGAACAAGCAATTAGATATATAGGTATTTAAGCAGCACTAATAGTTATGGTAGGTTACTTTAGCATAGACACATGCACAGCTATGTTTATTGCAGCTCTGTTCACAATAGCAAAAAGCTGGAACCAGCCCAGGTGCCCTTCAACTGACGAGTGGATAGAGAAAATGTGGTACATGTATACAATGGAATACTATGCAGCAGTAAAGAGGGACAACATCATGAAATTTGCAGGTAAATGGATGGAGCTGGAAGACATTATGTTAAGTGAAGTAACACAGTCCCAGAAAAACAAACGACAAATGGTGTCCCTCATATGTGGATGCTAGTGTCTATGCTAAAAATTGATTCTTTTTGGAAGTAGGAAGAACAAAAAGAGTAGAGAGAGTGGATTAGGGGAAAGGAATGAACAGGGTGTCTGACTTCGTCTAGTATAGAAATAAATTTTCCTTATAGATTTGCTCTCAAAAACATAAGCCCCCTTAAACTTCATGAAAAAGTGAAACTGATTACGCTATAGATACAGCAGCCAATTAACAGATTCCGTTTTCACAACATTATCTGCATTAAAACCCATTCACTTGTTCTGGAGAAATGCATTTCTTGGCCATTGGATATGAGTCTTATTAGAGAACTGAGATCAATAATGTGAAGGACATTATGTGTGATGTCATCCCTACCCAGGGATGACATCACACATAATGTCTATTACCTATTCCAACCTAATGGATTGCTATGCATTTGTGTGGATAACTATTGGAATCGCATGTTTCCTTTGTAATGCTTTGACATTTCCACATAAGGAAATGAGGTGAGGGTTTTTTTGAGTCATCATTTTCTTTGACATAAGAAAATTTTCTTGTATATTTACATAGTCTATGACCATAAAATTTTAAAGAGGAAGCTGTCTTTCTATAAAACACATATCATTAAATAAATTTGTAAACATATGTGTTATTTGGGAAAACCATTCAATACTATTGATTTCTTTGTGTATAAAAAAATCTCAAGGATTTTATGTTATTTGCCTGATTAAGCAGGAAATCAGTAGAACCATTAAAATATAAGCTAAGCTATTTTATTGGCATATGTTTATTTTTCCAGAGAACATTTGAAAGAGGTTTTTTTTTTTATTATTTAGGAATAGATATCCTAACCGCTTTGCATTTAGAAAAGAAAATAGTAAAAGTATCAAGCAGTACATATTTTCTGAATAAAATCTTTAATTGTTTCATGTTTTAGGCCCTTATTAGAGGTAGATACTAATTCACACTGTCTGTGTGTGAATTGACATATAGCCCATGCCAGAACAGGCCCATCTTCCAATGTGGAATACAAAGAAGCAAGCAAAACAAAAATATCAAACTCAAGAATCGTGGGATGTAGCAGTGCTCAGTGTTATAAAAGTTTGACTTTTGTCAAAGAGGCACTGTGAGAGCATCAGCTAAGACAAAACCCTCACTTACTATAATTTTAAGAATTTGACAAATACAACATAGCCAAATGAAGACATTCTGAATGATGAAAATAATTCTATGAACATGAGCTTTGGAAACATAACAGGACAGTGCCAAGGGAGAAGACACTGTAATGTCACAAGTAATTGTTTTCTTTATAGCTACAGAACGACTTCTAAATAAAGTCCCATCACTTTCCTACTGCTAAACACAGAAACGATCTTCTCTGAAATACATTTGAATACCATGGTCACCAAACAAAAGATCATGCAAGTCACTGTATCATAAAATTAAATTGCAATATTGAGGAATGACTAGACTATAGAAGTAAGTTTAATTTAACTGGAGTCTCACTGGCTCATTTGCCTGGCCACAGTCATGGCTTGCAGCAGAGCACCAAGGGAATTAATAACTGATGGATAATCAGACCTGTTTACAGCTGCAGTAATCACTTGCTACTTAAACTCATCATTTTGGCCTTCAGAAAGACTTTACTGGTGCCAAATCTATGATTACTTTACTGACAGTGATGGCAGGACTCTGTTCTGCAAGATCCCAACCTGGGCTTCTGTTGCTGGCCAAAAAGCGCTGAGTGCCTGAGATGATCACATTTCTGCTTCTTTATCTTTGCAGGGTGTCTTTGTCTTTTAATTCCCTTTTGCTTTTAAATGTTAATATCACCTTTTGTGAGAGGGAGGGATATATGTGAGGGGGCTTTATTTGAGCAACTTTTAAAACATCTGTATTGAATAATTTAAAAAAAGACAGAAAAAGATGCAAGATATGTGTGACAGAATGCATGAATTCTAGTGGGATAAGGGGCAAGGAAGAGGTATGAATTTGATTAAGAAATGTTGTATGAAATGCACAAAACTTCAATTAAAAAAATTGTTGTCTTGCTGGGGATGCAGTTAAGTGTTTTGTCATGATCCCCCCCCCTTGCACTCTAGAAACATGGTGGGTGGGAGGGAGGGAGGAAGGGAGGGAGGCAGGTGTATGGAAATTTTATAACTTCATATGGTTATCAAGGATAACAACTTTGTTTTTTTATTTTATTTATTTATTTATTTATTTATTTATTTATTTATTTATTTATATGAATGTACTGTCAGCATGTAGGTTTGTGCACCCTTGTCGTGCTATGCCTCAGAGGTCAGAAGAGGGTCTCAGATTCCCCTGGAACTGGAGTTATCCTGGAATTGGAGTTATGGACGGTTCTCAGCTGCCATTTGGGTGCTGGGGATTGAACCCGGGTCCTCTGCAAGAGCAGTCGGTGCTCTTAACCACTAGGCCATCTTTCCAGCCCCAGGATAACAACTTTGAAGTGATAGCACATTGCTACATTAATGGGAGTGTGTGTGTGTGTGTGTGTGTGTTTGTGTGTATGTGTGTGTGCATTTCTGTGAACAGGTGTTATGTTTATAGAAACCAGGGCCAGGTTTTTCCCAGTAACTCCATTTAAACCTAGCAGCAAGTCCTATTTTCAAGCCACAAGTATAACACAACACACTCAACTTCAACTTGCTGAGTGAAAATATTCCTCCTAAGATATGAATGCCCAAGTTGTAGCTAGAGAGTAAGCTCTATCATTATATCTGAATCTAGTTGCATTTAATAGTTTAGGTGACTTTCTTAGGGTTTGGTTGTCCATTTTTCTCCACTGAAGACAATATCAGTTTCTTAAAGGAAGTGTTTAGACCATTTACACTTAATTTATAAATCAATAGAATTGAATGTAAATATGTCATTTATTGTTTTGGTTATTATTTTCCCTTTTAGATAGGGTTTTCTTGTAGCTCCACATGGCCTGGAACTTGTTGTAGACCAGACTGACCTTGATCTCATAGAGGTCTTCCTAACTTTGCATTCAGGGTGCTGGGATTAAAGGTGTGTACCACCACAACTAGCTTTCTTTTGTTGTTTTCCAAATTGGGTTCTTCCTGAGCTTTATCATTTGCTTAATTTTCACTATCTTGTTTTCCAACAGTCGAGTATCATAATTTGTCTTATCTCTGTTAGATAAATACATATAACTGCTATGTCTGGAAAGCTTGCACTGTGATTTTCAACTTGCATCTTCAATTTATGACATTCTGCTTTATATTATACCACACCATGTAGAGTACAGATGAGGAACAGTATAATCCTCCTCCTTATTTTTTATGATTATATCTTTCATTTTAAGTCTATGTAGACGATATAACATGTAGTCTTTGTTTTGGCCTTAATACCTGCTCAATTGGAGGAAACTCATGTTTGGAACTGTAAACATAGCCAAATACACATGGATGGAGAAGTCATAGATACCAGAGGAAGATCTATATCTGTCATTTCCTTAGACAAATAAAATTTCTGATGATATGCTAAATATTAATCCCTATATTTACAGACAAGCATACCCATCACCAGTCACCAAAGAAGTTTCTTTATACAACAGATGGAGACTATTACAAGTTTCCACAACTGGTCAAACATAGAAAATAAGTGTCAAAAAAAAAGAAATGTCTATGAGTTGCCCATCCTTAAGTGACACATCTACAACCTCTATACCTAAGACTCATGGAATATAGTGGTAGAGAAAATACATACTGTCAGCTTTCACCAGGGAACTTCCTCATATAAGAGAGTATGATGCATACAGATGGCCCAAAGTGTAAAGAATAAGAGATTGCTGAGTGCATGTCCCTGCATAGGACCCCTGGATAGCCCTGGATAGGGCTCAGGAAACAGTGGAAAAGATGGGACAGAAAGATTGTAAGAGCCAGGAGCAATAGATGACCTCAAGGAAAGTTTTCCAGGCTTCTGAGACCTTCCTCATATGAGAACTTATAATGATGGTGACAACATGCACAAGATCCATGCAAACTCAAACCAGACAAAAACCCAACAGAGAACTGCGGAAATGGACATGAGGTCCCAAGCTTAGCCAAGGAACTCTCGGTAGCTGACCACTGCTGAGTGAGGGAGAGCTAGTCTTCACTAGATAGGCTGACCAGACTACAGTGGATGAACTCAAACCAAGGGATAGCTGAGGACACAAACTTGACTTCATAAGACTTAACATAGAGAATAGAATCCATGGAATCTGGAGGGGGAGTTTGGGGTTGTGTGCAGATAGGGGAGGTGATTAAATATGATTAAGGTGTATGAAATGAACAAAAATTCAAGAAAAAATACATATGGAAAAAAAACAAATCATCATAGGGATTTCATGAAATTAAGTTGTATATGCTCATTAAAGAAACAGTGAACAGAGGGAAGAGATAGCCTAGGAATGCAGAGTATAATTGCCAAGTTTCATATTCAATTCCCATGTATGGGAGAAATAATGAAACAGATCATTAGTGAAAGAAAGAAAAAGTGATTCTTTGAAAAAATGTGTGTGTGTGTGTGTATATATATATATATATTATATTATATATAATATATATATAGTAGTTTTACCTGGCAGGGGAAATACCATGATCACAAAGGTGGTTTTCCCAGGGCGAGGCTCATCCATTGCACTTGGGATGTGCTGACCCCTGTGATTTCCCCAAATGCAGGAAACTCGACTGCATAATTTGTGGTAGTGGGGGACTGTGTTCCGTGCTCTCCCCTGCAAAAAAAAAAAATGCATATAGATATAGATATCCTAAATACCTACCATTTTCTACATTCTTCATTCCTTTTATTAGTTACAAATCTCTACATATATCTTTGTTTAGGGAGAAATGTTCTTAAGATTTATTCTAGTATAGATCTTCTGTGATTAATTCTCTTAGCTATGTAAAAGTGTCAATAATTACTTTACCCATGTGTTGAAGGAAATTTTCTTTGTGTGTAGACTCCTAAGTTAACAATTGTTTGTGCATGGGGGTTTTCCACCATAAGCATCTTAAATGTGTCACTTGTTAAGATTCACCACTTACTTATTATTTTTATTTTATGAGTATAAATGTATTGCCTGCTTGTATGTAAGTGCACTCATACGATACCTGTGGAGGTGAGAGGTTGTTGTATCCCCTGGAATTGGAGTTACAGATGGTTGCTCATTGCCAAGTGGGGGCTAGGATTTGAACCTGGGTCTTTTGCAAGATCATCCAGGGTTCATAACTGCTGAGCCACCTCTTTAGTCCTTTTATTGATTATTTTTTCATTGGTATTCAGAATTTCATCTTGACATCTCTTGGTGAGGTTCACTTTAAGTCTTTATTTTGAAACTCTTGCCGTTTCTCTGGGATATAATTTTTCCAAGTCATGTTGGACTGCAGATTTGAAAGTGATTTTAGAATAAAGTGTGAAGTTCTGTTACAGAGTTGACTCAACTATTCCCAAGTCTAGATTAATTTTTATTTTCAAAAGGTACATCTTAAAATATTTTAGTACTGGCTTTATGGTCCAATATTATATAATCATTCTTGTCCTTGTACTTTATTAAAGAATAATCACTCTATCTGTAATGTTCACTTAAGAGTACAATTCTGAGTCTTTCCAAACTTCCCTAGTGGTGAGATTATAAGCACATGCTGTCATATCCAGCACATAAATGTGGGTACAGAGGCCAAACTCAGAGCTTCATACATGTTGTCACTAAAATTCCTTCTGGGACGCACGTGTGAAATCTGGCCCCTTCCTCTCTCAGTCCCTAAAGACAAAACGAGGTACAAATTACCCATACTAAGGTTTGGAAAATTCTAGTGAGTTTATTTGGGTTTAGTAACAGAGCAGTGAGTGAATGATTACTTACAGAAGAATGGGTACTCCCTGTCTTCTAAGGCCCCTCCAGAAAATCCACAATTAGGCTTAAATCCTGTGACAGCCTAACAGCTACTAAAAATGACAAGAGGGAGAGGGGACCACCTCACGTGCTCTGCTGATAAACCCTTAGCTCCTCCCAGTCATATAGCCAAGGCAGAGTCAACTGGCTGGTTGGGAGGGGTAGCTGATTCTCCTGCTTCCTCCTTTTCCCATGGAATTTCATCAGTCAATCTTCTAATCCTGGGCAAGCAGGTGCCCCTAAGCTGGGGAAGAAAGTGCTTGAATGTCCATGGCCAGTCTTTCAGAGGACAGTCCATGCTACACTCTACCCTTTCCTCTGGCTCTTACCATCATATTTCACGAGAGTCTCTGAGCTTTGGAGGGAGCAAAAGAGGTAAGAGGATCTTCCTCCCATTGTGGTAAGATATCACACTCTTGGGTCTACTAATTAACTGTTTCCAAGGGACTGTTGGTCCCTTTCAGAAGTACTCCTTCTATTATAAAGACACAAATAGAAAGAAGCAGGAATATCTAAACAAACACTGACTGCTACATATCTCAACCTATGGGTATAAACACAAATGCTTGGACTGTACCTTAGCAAGTGCATCACATAGATCCAATAAAACAACTGCAGTGGCTTCCCCACTAGGGTCTATAAGTTCCCTTGCCTGGGTCCGGGTCTTCAATCAAATTGGAAACTTGCTGGAGGTTTCTGTACTAGAGGAGCCATTATTCCACCACCAGGAACATCTTGCTTGGCATGTGGTAGGGCAGCACATGGGGTCCGTGATGGTTAATACTGGGTGTCGACTTGACTGGACTAAGGGACAAATAAGAGAAAAAGGATCTTCGGATTGGACCACCTCAACCCGGATGGCCCACCCCAAATGTGGGCGTTACCTTCTGCCGGTAGGCAGTATTAAAGGTCACGGCAGAGGGAGCTGGTCCTTTTTTTCCTGCGGCTTGCCTCTCTCACTGGTGAGTCTGTCTTGCTGCTGTGATCAACCCTTTGGATCCCAGTGTGTACTGAGACCAGCAGATCTCCTGGAATCCATGGGGGCCTTCAGCACCAGATTGGGACTACTGAGACATCCATCCTTGTGGACTGAGCAGTTCCCTAGATTCTTAGCCTCTCCAGTGTGGCACGGCTACTGTTGGACTACTTGAGCTCTGTCATGAGGGCAAATCAATAAATTGTATATAGCTACATATTCGTCCTGTTGCTTCTGTTTCTTTAGAGAACCCTGACTAATACAGATTCTGGTACCAGGAGTGGTTCTAGAGAAACAGAATTGAAAGGATGAATTTCTTTAGTGGGCTTGGTAGTTTCTGGAGCCAGGTCTCCAACCCAATGAAGCCTAGAGTTTCTGAAGGCTCTCCTGGTGGCATGAAGAGGAATGATAATCCTTGCTACAGACTGTTTGATGTAATTATGAAGATAGATCCATTTGACTCACCTAACTCGCCTCTTGTGAGAAGCAAGGAATTTAGTGACTCTATATATAAAATGTTTGAGAAATTGTGGAAAAATAAGGAAAATAATGATGCTGCCTGGTTGCTCCTAGCATCTCTGGATAAAGTGACAGAGGAAAATAAGGAGCTCAGTGATAAAACTGACCAGCTCCAGATTCGAAACAACAGTTTAAAAGTTTCCAAGTGGTCTCTAGAAGAACATCTTCTCTCCAGTAGCCAAAGAGCTAAAGCAGCAGAAAAATCAAGCTGGAGCCCTTATGATACGTTTGGCTGATTTACAATGCAAATTTAATTCCCAGCCATGAAGAGTGTCAGCAGTCAAAGTGAGAGCACTGGTGGGGAAAGGGTGGAACCCTGAAACTTGGGATGGAGATGTGTGGGAGAACCACGATGATGAGGATTTTGAACACTCGGATTCTGATGGATTTTCTTTATCTGAGTAATTAATCTCCCCACCCTCAACAGAGAATCCACACCCTGCAGACAGATAGAGATGCTGTTGCTCGCTTGCATAAATTAAATGTACACGTAATAGGTTTAACAGGACCTCAGGGTAGGCGTCAGGTGGCAGCACTGATTCGAAGAAGGACAGATGAGCATAGTTATCGTAGTTATCATAATGGGCGGCAAAGGCAAAATAATGCCTATAATGGCATTACCTGAAATGATCTTTGGAACTGGCTAATTAATCATGGTGTTCCCAGGAACCAAATACGTAAGAAGCCTACTAAGTTTTTGTTTGATCTGTATAAGCAGAAAAGCTCTAGAACAAATGACAGGAAGTCAACATTGGATTTCAGCAGTAGCGAATCCTGTCCAGTTAACTAGCTTCCAGACTTGAGACAGTTCACAGACCCAGAACCCCTTGAATGAAGGGGTGGCCAGGTTCTGGTGAGGAAGGACCTTGTCACAATACCAAAGAGTTATGCAGTTTGCCTTCCTCCTGTCCTTCCCCAGAGGGACCTGAGGCCTTTTACTAGGGTAACTGTACACTGGGGAAAAGGAAATAATCAGTCCTTTCGAGGCCTATTGGATACTGGTTCTGAGTTGACACTGATCCCAGGAAACCCTAAAAAGCATTGTGGCCCTCTAGTTAAAGTAGGGGCCTATGGAGGTCAGGTGATAAATGGAGTTTTGGCTGAAATCTGACTCATAGTGGGCCCAGTGGGTCCCAGAACTCATCCTGTGGTTATTTCCCCAGTCCCAGAATGTATAATTGGGATAGATATAATTAGAAATTGGCAGAATCCCCACATTGGTTCCCTGACCTGTGGAGTGAGGGCTATTATGGTTGGAAAGGCCAAATGGAAACCATTGGTGTTGCCTCTACCAGGGAAAATAGTGAACCAAAAACAGTATCGTATCCCTGGAGGGATTGCAGAGATTAATGCCACTATCAAGGATTTGAAAGATGCAGGGGTGGTGATTCCTACCACATCTCCATTTAACTCTCCAATTTGGCCTGTGCAAAAGACAGATGGATCATGGAGAATGACAGTTGACTATCGAAAACTCAACCAAGTAGTGACACCAATTGCAGCCGCTGTACCAGATGTGGTGTCCTTACTCGAGCAGATTAATATGTCTCCTGGTACCTGGTATGCAGCTATTGATCTGGCCAATGCTTTCTTCTCAATACCGGTTCATAAGGACCACCAGAAGCAATTTGCTTTCAGCTGGCAAGGCCAACAGTATACCTTTACTGTCTTACCTCAGGGGTATGTTAACTCTCCAGCGTTGTGCCATAACTTAGTTAGAAGGGATCTTGATCGCCTGACTCTTCCACAAAATATCACACTGGTCCACTATATTGATGATGTTATGTTGATTGGACCCAGTGAACAGGAGGTAGCAGCTAGCCTAGACTTGTTGGTAAAGCATATGCGCATGAGAGGATGGGAAATAAATCCAACTAAAATTCAAGGGCCATCTACCTCGGTGAAGTTTCTAGGAGTTCAGTGGTGTGGAGCATGCAGAGACATTCCTTCTAAGGTAAAGAATAAGTTGTTGCACCTGGCCCCTCCCTCCACCAAGAAAGAAGCACAACGTTTGGTGGGTCTTTTTGGATTCTGGAGGCAGCACATTCCTCATCTGGGTGTGTTACTACGACCCATATATCAGGTGACTCGTAAGGCAGCAAACTTTGAGTGGGGCTTGGAACAGGAAAAGGCTCTTCAACAGGTCCAGGCTGCGGTGCAGGCTGCTCTGCCCCTAGGGCCATATGATCCAGCAGACCCAATGGTGCTTGAGGTATCAGTGGCAGATAGAGATGCTGTCTGGAGTCTGTGGCAGGCTCCCATAGGGGAATCACAGCGGAGGCCCTTGGGATTTTGGAGCAAGGCTCTACCTTCATCTGCAAACAACTATTCTCCTTTTGAGAGACAGCTCTTAGCCTGCTATTGGGCCTTAGTGGAAACTGAACGTTTGACAATGGGCCACCAAGTCACCATGCGACCTGAGCTGCCCATCATGAGCTGGGTGTTATCTGACCCACCAGACCATAAAGTAGGACGTGCACAGCAACAGTCCATTGTCAAATGGAAGTGGTACATACGGGACAGGGCCCGGGCAGGCCCTGAGGGCACAAGCAAGCTACATGAAGAAGTTGCCCAAATGCCTATGGTTCCCACTCCTGTTACAATGTCTCCTGGGCTTAAGCATGCACCTATGGCTTCATGGGGTTTGCCCTATGATCAGTTGACTGAGGAAGAGAAGACTAGGGCCTGGTTTACTGATGGTTCTGCACGCTATGCAGGCACCACCCAGAGGTGGACAGCTGCAGCATTACAGCCAATTTCTGAAACAACCCTAAAGGACACTGGTGAAGGAAAGTCTTCACAGTGGGCAGAACTTCGGGCAGTGCACATGGTTGTGCATTTTGCCTGGAAGGAGAAATGGCCAGAGGTTCGATTATATACTGATTCATGGGCTGTAGCCAATGGTTTGGCTGGATGGTCAGGGACTTGGAAGGAGCATGACTGGAAAATTGGTGAGAAAGACATTTGGGGAAGAAGTATGTGGATAGAGCTCTCTGAATGGTCAAAGGATGTGAAGATACTGTGTCTCATGTAAATGCTCATCAAAAAGTGATCTCAGCAGAGGATGAGTTTAATAATCAAGTACATCAGATGACTCGTTCTATGGATAGTCAGCCTCTTTCTCCAGCTATCCCTGTTGTTGCTCAATGGGCCCTTGAACAAAGTGGTCATGGTGGCAGAGATGGAGGTTATGCATGGGCTTGACAGTGTGGACTTCCATTCACCAAGGCCGATCTGGCTACAGCTGCTGCTGAGTGCCAGATTTGCCAACAGCAGAGACCGACATTGAGCACCGGATATGATGCTATTCCCCAGGGTGACCAGCCAGCAACCTTGTGGCAGGTTGACTACATTGGACCATTTCCATCATGGAGGGGACAGTGTTTTGTCCTTAAAGGAATAGATACTTATTCTGGTTAAAGGTTTGCCTTTCCTGCATGTAATGCTTCTGCCAAAACTACCATCCAGGGACTTACAGAATGCCTTATCCACCGTCATGGTATTCTTCACAGCATCGCTTCTGACCAAAGAACTCACTTCACAGACAAAGAAGTTCAACAGTGGACCCATGGTCATGGTATCCACTGGTCTTACCATGTTCCCCACCATCCAGAAGCAGCTGGCTTGAAAGAACAATGGAATGGCCTCTTGAAAACACAGTTACAGTGCCAATTAGGTAGCAATACCCTGGAGGGCTGGGGCAAGGTTCTCTAGCAGGCAGTATATGCTTTGAATCAGCACCCACTATATGGTACTGTTTCTCCTATAGCCAGAATTCATGGGTCCAGGAACCAAGAGGTGGAAGTGGGAATGATTCCACTTACTATCACCCCTAGTGACCCAGTAGGAAAATTTTTGCTTCCTGTACCCTGTACTTTGTGTTCTGCTGGTCTAGATATTTTGGCTCCAAAGGGGGGAGTGCTTTTGCCAGGAGATACAGCAAACGTTTCATTGAACTGGAAGCTAAGACTTCCCCCTGGCCACTTTGGGCTTCTATTACCCTTAAGCCAACAGGCTAAGGAAGGAATAACAGTAGTAGGAGGAGTGATTGATCCAGACTACCAGAAGGAAATTGGACTTTTTCTCCACAATGGGGGCAAGGAAGATTATGTCTGGAAGGCAGGAGATGCTGTAGGGTGCCTTCTGGTGCTACCATGTCCTATGATTAAGGTCAATGGAAAACTCCAACAACCCAAACCAGACAGGACAATAAATGGCCCAGACCCTTCAGGGATGAAGGTATGGGTCACTCCTCCAGGTAAAGAGCCAAGACCTTCAGAGATGCTTGCTGATGGTGGAGGAAATACAGAATGGGTAGAAGGTAGTCATAAATACCAGCTGAAGCCACGGGACCAGTTGTGGAAACGTGGATTATAATAGGTATTAGTTTTTGTCTTATTTGGTTAAGAATGTGCTTGTTCATATATATAAGTATATTAAGCAGATACTTGTGTTGTTCCCTTTTGAATGTGCAACTGAGATAAGTGTTAAGTGTTGTCATGTTTAGGTTATTAGATACTGAAGACTAAGTGTTCCTCAAGGACATTACCACCTACTCTAAGATATAATGCTTTGCTATTGCACATGAGACACTTATAACGTGTTAGGTGGAATTATGACCTTGCCATTGTTTGCAATTGACATTTAAACATAACATAAGGAGAGGCTATTTTTTGGGTGTCAAGTTGACAAGGGGTGGACTTGTGATGGTTAATCATGGGTGTCAACTTGACTGGACTAAGGAACAAATAAGAGAAAAAGGATCTTCAGATTGGACCACCTCAACCCGGATGGCCCATCCCAAATGTGGGCATTACCTTCTGCCAGTGGGCAGTATTAAAGGCCATGGCAGAGGGAGCTGGTCCCTTTTTTCCTGTGGCTTGCCTCTCTCACTGGTGAGTTTGTCTTGCTTCTGTGATCAACCCTTTGGATCACAGCGTGTACTGAGACCGGCGATCTCCTGGAATCCATCCGGCCTTCAGCACCAGATTGGGACTACTGAGACATCCAGCCTTGTGGAATGAGCAGTTCCATGGATTCTCAGCCTCTCCAGTGTGGCGCAGCTACTGTTGGACTACTTGAGCTCTGTCACATGAGCAAATCAATAAATTGTATATAGCTATATATTCATCCTGTTGCTTCTGTTTCTTTAGAGAACCCTGACTAATAAGGGGTCCATCCTCAAGCAGATCTTTTGGGACCATTCTACCCTAGCAATCTGCATAGCACCCTCTGGTACTGTGAAGGCCAGCTGTCCAGTGGCAGGGAGTTTCCAGGTGGTCCCAGCTGGATCTCTCTTTCCCATACTCACATCATGCCATAGCTTCAGCAACAGAGTCTTACCCCCTGCTTCTGGTGTGCAACCAACATTAGTGGCAATAGCCTTTATTGTTTGGGGGCCTCCAGCCCTTCCTTGACAATATCTCATGGGGGGTTGGGCAACCCATCCCTGGTACAAGAATTTTTATTTAACAGTTATACAATTTGGGCAATCTCTGTTCTAGTTTCTTTTCAATTGCTGGGACAAAACACACTGACCAATTCCAACTTGGGGAAGAAAGGATTTATTTGGCTTATGTCTCCTGGGTCACAGTTCATCACTGAGGGAGCCCACCATAGGAAATGAGGGCAGGAATCTGGAGGCAGGAGCTGAAGCACAGGCCATGGAGGAATGCTGTTTACTGGCTTGCTCTCCTGGCCCATGCCCAGCCTGCTTTCTTATACTA
Source organism: Rhizomys pruinosus (assembly GCA_009823505.1). NCBI lineage: Eukaryota > Metazoa > Chordata > Mammalia > Rodentia > Spalacidae > Rhizomys > Rhizomys pruinosus. Next base: position 1,023,231 of record VZQC01013000.1, on the reverse strand, counting down.
TACATGACAACCTGCCCAGGGTGGCACCACCAACAGTGGGCTGTGCCCTCCCACATAGCTCAACAATCAAGACAATTCTCCATAGACATGGCCACAGGCCAGTCCAATGGAGCCAATTCCCCAATTGAGGCTTCCTCAACCCAGCTGTGTCAAGTTGACAGTATAGCTATCCAGCACGATTGACCCCATGTCAACATGACACACAAAACACAATACTATTAAATAAACACCTTTCCATTTCTTGCTCCCAAGGTATGATGTTAACATTAATCACAACATAAGACAGTACAACCTTAAAAGCCCCACAGTTCTTAAAAAGTCCAAACACTTAAAAGTTCACAGTTTGTAAAAATCCAAAACAAGTACTGTCTTATTTCAAAGGGAAGAATTGGGCACACCTAAGCAAAACCTAAGTCCAGCAAAGTAGCTCAAAGCTGGACATCTAGGATTCACTTACAATCTTCTGGGCTCCAAAGGGTTTTGGCAGCTCCACTTCTCTGACTCTGCCGTCCGTGGTGCACACACAGCTCATCTCGCAGGCCCAGGCCGACTCCATTCCACAACTGCTGCTGCTCTTGGTGGTCGTCCCATAGCCCTGGCATCGCCAAAAAGCTGGGGTCTCCACTGAAACTGAAGCAGCACCTTCACCAATGGTCTCTTCTATCCTCTCCTGGTGCAAAGCCTCAACTGGGGTCTTCATTGCAACCAAGGGTACACTTTCACCAATGGCCTTTCCTGCCCTCTCACAATGCCGAGCCTCAGCTGCTCTCTGTGACCCCTTGACATTTCAACACCAGAATCATATAGGAGACTCTTACATATTACCAAGTACTGCTTCTGGCTTGAGGTGCACGGTCGAGCCCCATCTGAACCACAGATTCTGTGTGCTGACCCTGAGGAAATTCTTCCCAGAAGATTTCACCACAGTGATGCTGGTCTCTTGTTACTTACAGCTGATTTTTCAGCCCTCTCTAACCAACATCAATTGTTCAAGTACAACAAAGGTTTCACTTCAGGTTCTGGTCTGTTGTTACTTACAGCTGATTCTTCAGCCCCAGCTGACCAGAACCCACAGATTCTCTATTCAGAAATATCATACCAACAGCCCTGATGGTCTTTGCTTCTCTTTGAAGCATCACAAACCAGGCCTCCATCATCTATAGCTCTTTCAACATAACTGCTCCAAGTTCCACAGCAACAAACTCCAAGCATTCAAAGTTTTCCAGCTCAAAGTTCCAAATGCTTCCACAATCCTCCCCTAAAACACCAAGGTCAGGTCTGTCTCACCAATACCCCACTCTCAGTACCAATTTCTGTTCTAGTTTGTCTCAATTGCTGTGATAAAACACTCTGGCCACTACCAACTTGGGGAGGAAAGGGTTTAATTAGCTCACATCTCCGGGGTTACAGTTCATCATGGATGGAGCCCACCATAGGAACTCAGGGAAGGAACCTGGAGGCAGGAGCTGAAGCACAGGCCATGGAGGAAGGCTGCTTAAAGGCTTGCTCCCCTGGCTCATGCCCAGCCTGCTTTCTTATACTGTATATAACAACCTGCCCGGGGTGGCACCACCCATAGTGGGCTGGGCCCTCCCACACTGCTTGACGATCAAGACAATATTCCACAGACATGGCCACAGACCAATCCAATGGAGCCAATTCCCCAACTGAGGCTCCCTCAACCCAGCTGTGTCAAGCTGACACTAAAGCTATCCAGCACAGCCTCTTTTTTATTTTCATAAGGTATCTTTTTACTCTTTGGCATCTGTAGGTCCAAGCCATTGTAGATTTTTTTTCCACCATCCTGTTGGCTATCACTTGTGCCTTACCCAACCATAAAGCTCCCAAGAATTTTACAGCTATACCTGGCCTTTGTACCCTTCATGATTTTACTTCTTATTTGTGTTTGTTCCAGTGTACTTAATACCTCTTAAATGGGTTCCACATCTGCAAAACACTCAGACATTAACATTATATTTTAAATCAAACATACACAAGGTCTAACATAGCAGAAAAGATTTGATCCCTTTGTATCACTTTTTTCTCAACAAATCTATGTTAGGCACAATAGCATTGATTCTCTAGAGGCATTGGTTTAGTTAGGTTTTTACTGTCTTTCATCATTTTCCTGAAGCCATTTTGTATCCTGGGGTTTTTGACATGGAGCCTACTTGCATTTCTTTATCCTGGCTCTAGTCACACTTGTTGTCTCTCCATTGACCACACCTGGTTGCTGGGGGAGGCCGTGGGTGGGCAAAATGCCTCCACCCATAACATAATCTTTCTCAAGAGAGAAATGTGCCCTGTTTAGTCTGGGTGAGGTTATTATCCACCCCTGGGACAGTTTTTTATTTTCCACATGCATTTCATGAACTAATCCTTAGGCTTTGAAGCCTTCCAGAAACTCTTTAGTACAAAATTTGGCTTTTTATCAATTTTTTCCTTAGGAACTTGAGCTTGACACAACTCTTGCCACATTTGCTTTTGAGTAACCCAAGCAGAACTCTTTTGCTGCTTTGTCTTTTTTTATATTCCTTTTAGGTGGTTCTACTTTTCTCCAAACACATTTTACTCACTTTGATCTGTCAAAGCCTCTCCTACTTTATAAAGATCCTGCCCTACTAAGGGACTCAGCCACTAAAGTTCCATACCAATCTCCAGGTCCTTTCTCAATCCAGAGCTTTTTTAAAATCTGTGGTGAACACAATCCTATCTCCTATCTTGTCCAGTGAACTGGGCACTATACATTGCTTTCCTCATACCTACTTCTCTCAGTAGTGCCTGTCCCTCCTCTAGCCCCTGATATCCACAGGAACCTGTACTGGAGATGACCAAATATCTCTAATGGCTTGTCCAAGCCAATCCATCATGGACTGATTCCCCCTGTACTGCTTCAGATTGTGTAGCCCATGTCTCAAAGAGGGACAGGTGGTTACATTTGCCAGCTTTAATGCTTCTGCAGCACTTAAACTAATAGCATCTGTTCCCATGTCCCAAATCCTCATAATCCAGGTGATGAAGGGCTTCTTTATTGCTTGTTTGAAAGTGCTCCCTAATTCCAACATCTCCAGTGCTGAATATTCTCTGATTGTCCGAATTTCTCACACTGGACCATCATTAGGGCCTCTATCAGCATATTGAAACATGGATTTTTCCTTTCTTTGTATTAAAAGCCTGGTTTACAGAGTGAGTTGCAGGATGGCTGGGGCTACAGGGAGACCCTGTCTCAAAAAAAGACCAAAAAAAGTCAAACCTGAGGGGTATCTTCAGCTTTTTCTAAGCCATTCCTTTCTTCATCATTACCTGTCATCTATGGGTTCCAGGTTGTTGTTTTTATTTGGGAGGGGGGCTATCCTAGGATAAGCCTTGTATTATAGATCTAATTTGGGCTCTCTTTCTCTTCTGGCATCCTACCTATAAGGAGGCCAGCCTCTTGTTCCCTTCTTGTTGTCACTTCGTCCGTGTTCCGAGAGCTGCGGCTGCAGGTTGCCCGTGGTCGTGGCTCGGTGGCACACTGGGTCTCAAGCAGTGACAGGGAAGGGGAGGGGGAAGGTTCTGGAAGCCCAGGAAAGGTAGAAATATGGACCCAAGGGAGGAGCAGGAAGACATTTCATGGGAGGAAATAACTCAGTTTATTGGCAATAACCAGTGCTTTTTCTGCCGATACTATCGTGCTCCATGGTGGAAATGTGGGGGCCTGTGGAAGGGTCAGGAAAGTGTGTTATGGCTCCCACCAGGATAAGGAAACTTCATGGAGTATTGATAGTACTGATAGTACCAAGGTGCAACATATTCTCTGCCCAGTACTTCAAAGGAAGGCCATAGGGTTTGAAACCTCACTTTGGTGAATGGGTAATCAGCTCATCTTAGCCTCATCAAACACTTTGTTGGGATGGTGGGAGCTGGACCCTAGGGTATTTAAGCCACGTGGAGGCTTACCTCATCACTTTCTTGCTTTGATTTCTCTTTTACACTTTTAGTCTTCCTCTGGGATAGATCTTTCATTACACAAAGCAGCAGACAGGCTGCCTCTGCAGTTGCATGCTGCAACTTCTGCCCTTGGGCTTGCAAAGTTTGTTTTAGATTTTCCGCTGTTCTCAAAGCATCACCAAACTCACATGACACAGACCCTATCAGTGAAGTAGGCATGCCATGATATATCACCATGGAGTGGATTGCCATCCCAGGATTTCTCCCTTAGACGTCATCTGCCTAGATTGCTTCACATTAGATATACATCTTAAAATACATTTCACAATCCATTCCACTACCCCTGGCCCTATGGAGATCACCCACCATGCCAAAATTTCCTCTGCCCATACTACCCCTGCACCCAGCTTCCTTTTGGTTTCTCATGTCATTCCCCATATCAGAGGGAACACCATTGCTTTTTCCCAAACCCATCCTCAGTTTTCTCTATCCTGCTGGACTACACTGATTGTCCTTAAATTCCTTTTGGGAGGCCCAGGCATGCCATCCAGCCCCCTCTTCCCTCAGTCCCTAAAGACAAATCAAGGTATACATTCCCCAAACTGGAGTTTGGTAAATCCTAGCAAGTTAATCTGGACTTACTAACAGAGCAATGGGTAAGGATTTAGTTACAGAAGAGTGGGAACCACCTGGTCTGAGGCTGCAACAGAAAATTCACAATCAGGCTTAGATCCTGTGACATTGCAACAGCTGTTCAAAATAGTGAAAGGGAGGGGGGCCTACCTCCTGGATCCTCCCCCTATATACTCTTAGCCCCTCTCTGTCATACAGACTGGCTGGTTGGGAGGGGTAGCTGCCTCTCCTGATCTTCCTTTTCCCTGGGAATGTCAACAGTCAAGCTTATAATTCTGGTCAAGTGGGTGCCCCTAAGCTCAGGAAGAAGAAGTTTGATGTCCCTGGTCAGTCTTTCAGAGGACAGTTCATGCTACACATGTGCAGTGAGCTCTTTAACCATGAAATCATCTCCAATTGTTTTTTTTTTTTTTCCCCCCTCAGCCCCAGCTGTCCTGGAACTCACTATGTAGACCAGGTTGGCCTTGAGCTTACAGAGATCTGCTTGCCTTTGCTCCAATTGCTTTTTTTTTTTGGTCTTTTTGAGACAGGATCTCCCTGTAGCCCCAGCTGTCCTGGAACTCACTCTGTAGACCAGGCTGGCCTTGAACTCACAAAGATCCACCTGCCTCTGCCTCCCAAGTGCTAGAATTAAAGGCACGTGCCACCTTGCTTTTAGGAGCACTACCAACATAGTGTTGAAACACAGCGGAAACTCTGATGGATCTTTGTGACATCCTTGACATCCTTGTCTTTGGTGATCTTCTACCTACTCCTTTACGTGTAAACCAAATAAAGGTGAAATACACCAGAGATAAATGCTCGAATGCAAGTGTCAATGCAAAATACAACTCTCAAAGGGAGTACAAGTTGGTTAATCTGAGCCAGATATCAATTACTGTGGCCCAGCAACAGTTTCAAATTGTTCCATATAACATGTTCCAACATGGAGGCAGGTACATAAAAATTCCAAAATCACAGAACAAAATAAAGTCATAAATCTAAGAATTTTTTCCAAATTGACTGACGAGAACATCAGGTAGGTGAGTTACAGCAAAGCTAGAGAATCTGAGCTCTAGGTTTCAGATGCTTTCTAAGGACACTCCTGTTTTGTTTTTGTTTTTATTGGTAGGAATGTGTCAACACATTCCAAGTGTTTTAAGCTGATAGGAGAAATGATGTTAGGTCAGTCTCAGTGGTAGGCTTTGAATCTAAATTAATAGCTATTCAGGGCACTGAATATAGTCCAATATTTGGCTCTGGCTCTGCAACATTCCAATGCTCTATGAACAGGAAAGTCTAATGAACCACCATTGTAGAATCTTTAACAAGTCTGGCTTTGGGAAGGACATTAGCTCACAAATGTCAAAAAGTTTCTGGGCTATGTGAATGACCTGTGACAAATTCCATTGTTTTCCTCCGGCTTCTTCTTTCTATCCATGTACAGTTCTGTGACATCCTTAAATTCAGTTTGTGGTACATCTCTCAACTCTCATTAGTGGTGCTTCTTTTTGTAGCAAGTGATGATTAAAACAGAAACCTGGTCACTGGTCACTGTGCAGAGAATAAGAGACTAAAGAATTGCCTTCATTTTGCTTTCATGGTCACCAATAAAGAATTTTTTCCTTCTACCTTTATGCTTGGGGGTCCTTTAGATAGTCCCTCTGAATGGGGGATACCCCAGTTGCCACACCCAATGTCCCTTTTCAGCATGGAAGAAGTCACCTCAGACAGTGTCCTGATTCCCTTCTGATGATTGAGGTGACCCTTCTCAGAGGGTAACATAGCTAAGCAGGAGCTAGAAATTGACTATGCAGTTTAGGGATAAGACCCCCCCCCCAGATTAACCAGACTCTTTCTCAGCTGAGAACTCAAGGCTTCCTGGACCAGCCAGTAAACATATATCCTTCTGGTATCCCTGAAAGAGCAGAAGAGCCAGAAAAAAAAAAAAAAAAAAAAAAAAAAAGAAAAAGTGAGAAAAAAAAGGAAAAAGAAAAGCAAAGAGTAAAATTACCGATACCAAGCCCTGCAGATGATTCTTTATTTCACCAGAAAAAAAAAAAAAAATGGAAAACTACCCCCTCCTTTTTTTTCTTTCTTTTGTTAATGTCATTTTGTTTTGTTTTCTGTATTCCTTGAAAAGGAAAAATAATTAAAAATAATTTTAGAAAAAAAAAATAGAAACTAAAGAATTCTCATCCTTGAATGGGACACCTATATCACAGCCCTACCAGCCAAACTCAAGCAGCATAGAGGAAGAAAGAGGGGGTGGACAGACTGCAGAGCCAGACGTGGTGGATGACTACAAGGAAGCCGTTTTTCCCACACAGCAGGGCTCTTGCACACATGAACCTCTAGAAGTGATGAGAATGTGCAGAAGACTGACAGAATGTGCAGGAGCCAGACAGAATCTCAACATGGAGGGAGTAAGGGGGGCACAAAGCCACACCCCTAGCTGAGGAACTAGAGGCAATGGAGGAGAGAGTTAGTTATTGTTAAAGATATAATCCCTTAATAGGGTGACTAATCTCCAGGAGATGGGCCACACCTAATAGTATTTGGAAAAAAAAGTTAGACTTGATTGGTTTTAAAAATAGACGGTGAAACTACAGCAATGTAGTCTGGACACTCATTTGATCAACTTGATTGAACAAACAACCTGTCACCCCCCCACGGGATGGTGGGCTGTAGGTGTTTGGTGCACAACACCCTGCAATAGGTTTTGCATGAAGGATGTCTTGTACTCATGGATTATCACTTATAGCTAAAAATGAAAAAAAAAAAACTGAGAGAAAGATGCAGGACAGTGTATGGCAGAATGCATGACCTGGGATGGGGTGGGGGTGGGGGGGGGGAGGGAAGAGGAAATAAGCCTGACCTGAATTGGAAAAAAATGCACAAAGCATCAATAAAAACTAATTAAAAAAAAAATAGAGGAACAGGGCTGGAGAGATGGCCTAGCGGTTAAGAGCGCCGACTGCTCTTACAGAGGACCCGGGTTCGATCCCCAGCACCCACATGGCGGCCGAGAGCCATCTGAAACTCCAATTCCAGGAGAACTCCAGTTCCAGGGGAATCCAATACCCTCTTCTGACCTCCGCGGCATTGCACGACACGGGTGCACACACTTGCATGCAGACAGTACATTCATACACATACAGAAATAAATAAAATTAATAAAAAAATTTTTTTTAAATAAAAATAGAGGAACAGAATGTGGGGTGGAGGTAGGAAGATGGTGGTTAGATCTGAGAAGAGAACTGGGATCCATATAGTTAAGATACATTGTATTAAATTCTCAAAAAACAAATAAAATTTGTTGTTGATATTTTTGTTTGTTGAGTCAATCTCCCTGTAGTACTAGCTGGCCCAGAACTTGCTGTATAGACCAGGAATGCTTCAATTTCATGGAGATTCACCTGTTTCTGCCTCCCAACTGAGGGATTAAAGGCATGCACCACTCACTGCACCTGGCTAATAAATAAAATATTTTTTAAAAGAAAAATAAATTAATTCCTAGGCACATAATGTGCCAAGGGCTGCTTCTATCTGGGGTGAAGTAGGGATTGTACATCTGTGCTATCCTAGTGGCCCAAAGGCTTCCACCTGACGGTTTTCCAAAGTTCTGGTCTTTCTTTACACTTGAAGTGCAGCCCCTCAGGACTCAACTTGTTCAGGATGAGGACCGAAAAAGGTGTTTGTCCATGTGGCAATCTTAATGGAGACTGAAGCTGTGTAATAAGACTTCTGAAATATCCTCGCAGACTTGGTGTGATGATTCATTCTCTAACGAGGTCAGTTTAATTGTGCTCCTTCTCCCGTCTGTGTAGCTTCCCAGCCAGGTCCTGTCAGCTGCATTTTTACTTCCAGTTTTATTTATATTTTTAAAGGAGTCTTGAGAAATGCCCCACTCCTCTTTTTCTTGGCAAACAGCTCCAAAGTGCTGAGAACAAAGAGCTAGATAACTCTGTGCTTTCACTCACATGCACACACATGCCGAACCTCAACTTACACAGCTCTTGTACTCATTTACAGAAAAGATGAGTCACCCATCATGTCTGCAATGGCCACCTGTCAGTTATGTACCAGCCGTTTTCTCTCTCCCACCTGGCTCACCTTGTAATGGAAAAAACATGTTCTAAGTGGTTCAGTAGGGAGTTTTATCTGGTTCACAGACTGTATTCTTTTCCTTAGGCATAGCGCTTTGTACTAGATTGTTATTGTTTACATTGCCTGGGATTTGGTCAGGGAGTGTACAACAGAAACTTCTGTGGGACAGGGTATATGTAAGTCCTAGGTGTTAAACTGCTGTTCATGTTGGTACTACAGGTAGACAGCACAGTCACCAAAGGCCCTCTATAAGGAAAATAATATGTTTACAGGGTCACAATAAGTGGCAGTTTAACTCTCTGGATCCTATTCACAAAATTATATTTTTGATTTATAATAGTGTCAAGAAAAAAAAGGAGTGGGCTTTGTTGGGGGAACTTGAAATGGAGAAAGGAGCTCATGGTTAATCAGAGCTCAGATGGATTCTCAGCTGAGTCTTTGAACTGGGCTGCAGATGGCCCCTCACTCTTTCATTACTATTCTAGTTAACCTTTAGACCGACCAAAAAGCAAGTTTGGGAAGAAAGGGTTTATTCCATCTTACTTCTGACTGACAGTCCATCCCTGAGGGAAGTCAAGATAGGAAATTAAGCAGAGGAACCTGGAAACGGAAACTGAAGCAGAGACCATGAAGAATGCTGATTACGTGCTCACTCATCTGACCTATGCCCATGGCATTACCCACAATGTGCTGAGTCCTTCCACATTACTCAACAATAAAGAAAATGCCTCCCGGGCATGACTACAGGCTAATCTGATGGAGAAAATCCCCCAACTGAGGTTCCTTCTTCCCAGATATGTCAAGTTGACAGTTGAAGCCATCTAGCAGATCCACAGAAGAGAGGCCATCTTACTTTTGGCTAGCCCTCTGTAATGACAGAGTCCTTCCTTCAAGCTATCCAGAGATGACAGTTGCACTTTGTCCTCTTACAAGACAACTGAACTTTTGCCAGTGCCAGTCATGATTCTTGACTAAGAAATATGGTCATCCAACTGTCCATCTGCAATACAGTTGCTGTTTTACAAAATTTTAGACAGATCTGTTTTTTGAACGGTCTCTTGTAACACAGACCTCCCTTGACATTATAATCAGTAAAAGAAGAGATTATATTGAATTCCTGATTATTCTGCCTCCTCCCAAATGCTGAAATAAGTAACCTATATCACCTTTCCTGGCTTTAAAGCAGATTTCTTTTGTTTTAAATATAACTGTGCAGTGTGTGTGTGTGTGTGTGTGTGTGTGTGTGTGTGTATTGTGTATGTGTATCTGTGTGTGTTTGCATGTTTCTACATGTGAATTCTGGCATGTGTTTGCCATAGCATGCATGTGGAAGTAAGAGACTAACCTTAAGTATGGTTGTCACCATCCAACTTGTTTGAGACAGGGCATCCCTTTATGCACCCCAACTGGTCCACATGCTTCCAAGACTCTCCTCTCTCTGCCTCCTACAGCTCCATCTTGTTATAGTAGTTCTAGTACTATATGTTCCCACTGTCTTCTCTGGATGTCCTTGAGTTCTGAAGATCCAAACTTAGGTCCTCAGCTGTGTGACAAACACTTTACCCACTAAACTATTTGCCCAGCACAGAGAATATTTTTTAAGATGGATTTAATCTGTATTTTCCCAGATTGCCATCCTGATTATACCCAGATAAATTTGGATTTCTTCATTCTCAGTTCCTTTGACATGATTTTAGGTCACAATAGTAAGATAGGACCTTGCATCTCTAAGTACTTCAGATGATCAAATCTGTTGCTAAAACCAAAGCTTAATCAAGTGGGGAGGGCGAGATTCTATGCCATAGAACTTACCAGAAACCTTTAAGTTGCACACATACTAAGATCTTATTGTATCCTCATAGTGGAAGCCAGGCCCATCAGCCCACTCCTGGAAGGTGTGCCTGGTATGGAGCACCTAGCAGGAAGTCAGGCCAGTTAACCTCCACTTTTGTCTGCTTCTATTGCTCTAAGGAGCTAAATAAACCCCTAAGGCTAAGAAGCCAAATAAACCTCATTGTTCATGAATTATCTTTATGTTCTTCCTAGAAATAACCAAGTCAGAGGCCTTTGGATGTTGGCAGCTGATGGTAAAAGGTACAAACTAGTCCTCTGTTTATATAAAAATAAGCCCATGAATGTCTGTCCAAATCTACCCAATCAGAGTAAATCAGCAAACCAAATAAAATACTTGCTTTGAACACATAAAATATAAATGCAGTTCTTGTTTTGCTCTTTTATACTATCATTGGCTTATTGCAATTAGAAACAGCTTAGAATCTTTCCATTCTTTATAGTATTTTTTAGTAATTTCTCAGTTTAAAAAAATCAATCTGAACCTACAGAATTCAAATATCTCTTCACCAGCTCAACATCTGATAGAGGATTGGTACCTAGATGACACACGCAAATTTTGTTGTTTTTTTTTTAAACTAAACACCAAGAAAACAAAAACCCAATCAAACATAGGGCATAAGGAAAGGATTCTCAAAGAAGAAATACTTAACATCCTTACCCATCAGGGAAATGCAGATTAAAACCAATTCAAAATTTCATCTTAACCCAGTCAGATCACCAGTATGAAAAAATAAGCAAAAAATGAAATAAGTGCTGAAGAAAGAGGAACAGTTATTTACTGCTGTGAAAGTGCAAACTGCTGCAGTCACCATGGAAATCAAGGTGCAGGTTCCTCAACAGTCTAGAAATAGTTCTACCACATGAGTTGTTGGTTAGTGGAGTACCATTGATAACCCTAAATAATACAAGCTATTGTGAATGCCCTTCTTTGTTACTCTCCAAAACATAACCATAAGACTTTTTGCAGATGTAGGGAATGGAGAACTCAAACTAGTATTGATGTGGAAACTCCACCTCTACAGCCTTCCTTTCATAGAGCTTGAAGGTGCTATGCATGATACTTGGGGAGAAAAATGGTCAACAGTCTTGCCTAGTTGTAAACTTCACAAGATACAATGACCAAGGCCTGGCTCAGCAAGATATATGCACTGGTGCAATAGTGGAAAAAATACTATGGGAATAATCAACCATTTTTTTTCAATTGGATTTAAAGCCTTCTCCACAAGATAGAATTCATTCCTGGTACCATCAACAGGGCTAAAATCCTGTGACTGGCTAGATGATAGACTATAAAGGATAGTAATATTATTCTGCTCAATGGACATAGTAATAAATTCTCCCTAAATTCTTATATTTGCCCATAGATTAATGCATCAAACCTCATCAGAGAAGCTTCTTTTTAAAGTAGATGGTGATTAACACAGAGAGCCACAGCAAGTCAATGATGTGGAATGCTCACTGTAAATGGAACATCCATATCACATGCCCCAATCAAAGGTGCGGGGATCACTGAGGAAGAAGGTATGGAAAGAATGTAAGAGTTAGAGATAGTGGATATCTACAAGAAACAGTATTGGCTGGGCATAATAATGCGGTTGCACACATGAACTCAGAGCAGCTGTTACTGCATGCACAAGACTGGACAAGGTCAAGCCAGCTGAAGTCCCAATATGGAGAAGGGGCGGGGACGGAGCTCATGAAGTTGCACTTGAGCTAAGCAGCTAGTGACAATTGATGGCTGCTGGCAAAAAGAGACTAAGTTGGCTTCAGGGATGCGGCTCTTAAGAGGTGACATACACTGGAGTAGATGGAGCTGGACCTCCACCCATTCACATGCAGGCAGCACTCAGTGGGGTTAAAAACAAAGATCTCATAAAAAAAAAAAAGAGCACATGAAGGTGTGGAGGGAAAGGGGAAGTAGGAGAGGAATGGGAAGCAAAGAGAATGGCAGGGGACATTGGATCAAAACGGTATAGGAAATTCGCAAAGTTTCAGTCTGGTACAGATTAATGCTCACTCTCAGCATGTCTTCTTATTGTATGTTTTACATTCTACATGATTTAAACTTTCCTGACAAGAATGTACTACATAAACAGAATTATAAGGATGTTTTGAACAAATCTTCAGAAATCTTCCCACTCAGTATGATACCATGTGGTTCCACAACCAGTCTTGAGTTGTAGAGCTATCATGGCTTACAGTATGTTTCTGTATGTATGTATGTATGTATGTATGTATGTATGTATGTATGTATAAGTGTGTGTGTATGTGTGTTTGTGTGTGTGTGTGTGTGTGTGTGTGTGTGTGTGTAGTATTGCTGATCCTTTCAAAACTTTTTCAGACTCATTACATTTTGGAACTTCTCTAACATAATCCTTTTGAAAAATCATCCTTTTGATTCATGAACTTTAATAAGCCATCGGAACATTTTCAAGCCAGTTTCTCTGTGTGTATGTGTGCAGGTGCATCTATGAGTGTGAGTATGTGTATGTGTGTGTAATGTGTACCAGTATGTATATGTGAGTGTGTGCGAGTATATGTATGCATATGTATGTGAGTATATGAGTATATGTATATGTGTTTGGTTGTGTGTGTGTATGTGTATGTATGTGTGTGTGTGTAACATGCTATAGATGTGAAAAGTAGTTTATTCTCAGGACAATAATCATCTAAAACAGAACCATCTGTGTCTAGGTCTGTTCTCTCTTCTCTCTGTGTATAGACAGAAACTGTGATAGGACATTATCTTCTTCAGAATCAGCATAATGAATGATATAAGTATCATAGTTCATGCACATGTAAGAAAATCAAATGAACTCTGAAGAAAGTAGAAAATAATAAAATTCTATGTTTACAGTGTTTAGAAATCTATGAAAAAGGACAATTTAGATAGGATTATACAATTGCTTGGCACTGTATTTCACAAGGAAAAAAGCAAAAGATGGCAGACAATAACAATGCAGTAGGAACACTGTGACTCAGGTTATAATACTGCTTTTTGCACTTCTCTGGATTATTATGAGAAAAGATTTTAAGATTATAGGCTTCCTTGTTTTCACAGTAGTTATTAGAGATTTATTCAAAAACTTTCTGCAACCCCAGCACTTTCTTTGGATGAATCATACTATGTAGCAGAGAAGGAATTTGCATGTCTGAGAAAGTAGTGTTTATAGACAATACTGACTTCTTGAGTTTCACTCTTTCCGAGAAATGGTGAGCATTTTACATGTACATTGAATGATTTACATACTTGTTTGTCTTGCAGTAAAAAGTAAGAAATAATCATCTACTCTGCCAAAAATACCCCAAAACATGCATTAAACAACTTTTCTGATTTCCAAATAATTTTTCATTTGCCACAATTACTGGCTGAATTTTTAGTTAAGGGAATTGTAACCATTACCAAAGTCTGGGTGACTTAAATAATTGAACTGTTATTTCTACTCAGTTCTTGAAGCAAAAAAAGACCAAGAGGTTAAGGAGTGGTTGTTTCTGTTCGGCCCCTCTGTTCTGCTTGAACATGGTATGGCACGTCTTCTCCTGTCTTGACATGATCTTCCCACTATGTATGTCTGTGTCCTGATCTTTCCTTCTTATAAAGATAGTAGTTTGGCTTAAGCCTAACTCCAAAGACCTCATTTTACCTTAGTTATATCAATAAACACTCTATTGTCTCGGGATAATACGACAACTGAAGCCCTGGAGGTTAGGCATGTGGATTTGGGGAATATAATAGGTCTTCTACTTAGCTTTCTTTTACTATGAAAAACAAGATCAACTTGGGGAGGAAAGAGTTTATTTCAGCTTACAACTCTCTGGTCAGAGTCTACGTCGCTGAGGAAAGTCAGGGCAGAAACTCAAGGTAGGAACCTGGAGGCAGTAACTGAAGCAGGGCCCACAGAGGAAAGCTGCTCACTGGGTTGCTTCTCCTAGTTTCCTCAGTGAGCTTTGCTTTCATAATATTATATTTATTATTTTTATTTTATGTGTATGAGTATATTGACTGAATATACTCATGTGCACGCATGCCATGCAATGCCCATGGAGGTCAGAAAAGGGCATCAGGTTTCCAGAAACTAGAGTCAAGGATTGTTGTTAGAGGCCGTGTGAGTGCTGGGACTCCAACCTGGGTCCTCTTCAAGAGCAGCCAGTGGTCTCAACCACTGAGCAATCTCTCCACCCTCATCCACAATCCCTTACACAGGCTAAGCCCACCTACCTAGGCATGACACCACCCACAGTGTGTGGGCCCTCCTACATCAATTAGTAATCAAGAAAAAGCTTCACAGAGGTGGTCACAGGCCAATTAGATCTTCGAAATTCTTCAGTTGAAGTTTCCTGCTCCCAGGTGATTCCAGCCTCAGGTACATTGTACATGGTCAGGCAAGTCACCCAGAGACTACCAGTATCTTCAGACTCCACGTTCAGATCTCTTAAATATGTGTCCCGTCAGCCTGGGGTAGAGAGAGCAAGATTGGGTACAACAGCAAGTACATGGGCTCTATCGACACTTTTTTTTAAAGTTAATTTGTATTGAGCACATTTCATACAACATTTGTTAATCAAATTTAGACTCATTCCCGCATCCATGCCCACCCCTCGCCTTCCTCCTCCCTAACCCCCACCAGAACTCATAGATTCTGCCATACATGTTAAGTCCTGTCTTGCGTTATCAACACTCTTAAAAGTCGAACCAGATGCTGGATTGAGCTGTTGAGGCTTCCTAACATTTTCACAACTGAGCCTCCTTTGTAATTAAAATGTGAAAAGGATAGGCATGTGGCCAGAGAAGAACACGTGATGTACGTACAAGTTCTGTCTCCATCTGTCTGTCTCCATGTCAAAGATACAGTCAGGCAGCAAAAGCCAATAATATGCACATGTATCTCCCATTATAAAAATGTTTCTTATCCCAGGCATGGTGCGGCATTCCCAAAGCCCTCAGAATGAACAGCCAGGAGTATCCAGAGTCTAAGGTCATCGTAAGCTACATAGCGAGTTTGAATACAGCCTGGGCAACACGAAACTCTGTTTCAACAAACAAAGAAACAAACAAACAAACAAAGCAAGTCAAAGCAAATGCACTACTTATAAGAAGAAGGAAGCCAAATCCATAGAGAAGAATTTTTCCACCATAGGTAAAAATGCAATCAGAACCAGAATCTAAATTCCAAGGCTCTTGTTTGTCTTTATTCTGTTTAGATTCTCTGTGTTGAATCAATTCCAGGTACTTAATGCTCTGAGTCCTCAGCCATCAAAACCTGTGTGTAGTGAACACATGTTGTCTTATTCTCACCTGGTATTCTTCATCTTTTGGCATGAGAATGTTCTCTGGTTTGAGGGTTCCCCATCCCCCTGTTCCACCCAGGAGGACTGGTCCTATCAAGCCAGAGGTCCTGTAATTCTGGCAAGGAGATGGGCACATTATCCAGGATTCTTGAGCTGATACCTCTCAGAAGACTGACATTTATAAGAAAAAGACTGAGAATGGCCCCTCTTTTTGAGATTACAGCCTTGAGGGTGGTGTGAAAGGGGAAATTCTGATTGGAGAGGGGGGAGGAATAAAATAAGGAAGAGGAAGATAAAGAAGATGAAGACGAAGAGGAGGAGGAGGAGGATGGGGAATAAGGGGAGGACAAAATAGAAGTAAATCTATGTTGATAAAGAATGAGGCAGAAGAAGAAAAGAGAAAGAAGAATGGAACAAGAGAAGAACGGGTATTGGAAAGAAAGGAAAGGGGTGAAAAGGGAGATAAGAGCTGAGCATCTGATGGTCTGAGGATGCCATTTTCCCTGGGGCAGCAGGAGAAAAGTCAGCCTCGGGCACATTCTTCTGTACTGTCAGGTGAGCATTCCTTCAGACTCAAGATGACAACATCTTCAGACTCAAGTTCAGGTCCTTGAGTGGTTGTAAAGTTTTACAGGTCACAGAAGGATGAGAAATCATATCTCACATGTTGACACTGAGATTGTCTACTGAAGATTCAGCAGATCATTTCTGAAAACACACAATTAGAGAACTGGCATTTGACCTCTTGCATGATTCCCCTGAGGGTTATTTTGCAGGCCATCTTTCATTATAGAAAACTTAATTATAATCAATATTTAGAATTTTCTTTGGGTAGACTTGGGATCTAGCTTACTTTAATATATGGTCCAATTTTAAAACACATTTAAGATGGTCATAGCCTTGGGCTCAGTGTCCTTGGGTATTAGTTCAAAAATATAATAGGAAAAAAGTCTCTGGGTTAGGGTTAGGATTAGGGTCAGGGCTAGATGTTTGTGTCTGGTATGTGGACTTCTCTATCCATATGGCATTCCAACAAAAATTCAAGAATTAAGAGATATTGGGAGGGTAGAACACATATTAGGATAAATATATCTACTTTAGTGTAAATGTTCATTTCAATACTTCTTTTCTTTTTTTTTTTTTTTTTTTTTTTTTGGTCTTTTCGAGACAGGATCTCCCTGCAGCCCCAGCTGTCCTGGAACTCACTCTGTAGACCAGGCTGGCCTTGAACTCACAAAGATCTGCCTCCTCTGCCTCCCAAGTGCTAGGATTAAAGGCGTGCGCCACCACGCCTGGCTCAATACTTAGTTTCAAAGATAGAACTTAAGTTTCCAGAAAATAAAGATAACTGACTGTGTTGTGTTGCAGAGGATGGGAGATGCCTTTCATGGTCAAGGTTGATTGCATGGTCGAAAGGTGTATTGGTCACTTTTTTGTTGCTGTGCTAAAACAACATGATCAAAGATGCTTTTCGAAGGCAGGGTTTTGTGGGTTTATGGTTCCTGAGAGATAAGAGTCCATCATGCCCAGAGAGGGGTAGCTGGAGTCAGCTGGAGCAGAAGGTTGAGTGCTAACATGTGTAGGAAGCAGAGACTGCAAGCTGGAAGTAGGGTGAGGCTATGAATTCTCAAATTTTGCCCCAGTAACATGCTGCCTCCAGCTAAGCTGTACCTTCTAAGGGTTCTATAACCTACCCCAAACAGCGCCACCAAATGACCAACTGTATAAATAATACTTGGGCCTATGGGGGATACTTATTCAAATCACCACAAGAAGCCCCTCTTTGGCACTGTCTAAGGAAAACCATATGGCTTGTGTGTTATAAGATTCCATGAGAACACTGTCTATAATAGTCTACCAGCTGTTCCGGTTATGACTTATCAGAGTTGAAACCCACACTCTTCTCTGGTTTGGGGAAATAGAGTTTCACTTGCATGGAATGAATTGATAATTGATGAACTTATTTTAATTATATATTCAAAATTTCCTCTTTCAGCATCTTCATCTTGCTTACAGGGAACTTGACTCTCTGCCTCTGGTTCCTCTAGCATTTTGACAACAGAGCTCCAAGAGATTTTTGTTTTTGAGATAGGGTCTTACTGTGTAGCACTGGCTGGCCTGGAACTCACTGTGTAGAACAAGGTGGCCTTCATTCAAAGAAATTCACCAACCTCTGCCTCTGAAAATTAAAAGTGTGTATCACCTCACCTGGCTATCCAAGAGATTTTATCAGACATGCATTAACTGTTGAATCTATATCCAGAATCACTCTGTTCAATATTATTTCAATAGATAGTTCTATACAGACAAGTGTGGTGGAGCACACCTTAATCCCTCCATTTAGGAAACAGAGGCAGGAGGGATACTTTAAGTATGAGGCAAGCCTGGTCTGCATACAAAGGTCCATTCTAGCGAAGGCTATAGGGCAAGATGCTGTCTCAAGTAAACAAACAAAAATTTGCAAAAACTGATTAAAAATTTTAGTCTATGTTTCATCATATAAAGTATGTTAGTGATGGTGCTTGAAGCAGAATAAAGTGTGTGTGTGTGTGTGTGTGTGTGTGTGTGTGTGTGTGTGAAGATCCAGTTTGAGTGTGGGGCTAGTTTTTTAGCCAACGTCCCTCAGGGCATAAAGTGGAAGTCATGGGCTTCCTCTGACCCTGCTCCATGAAGGAGCAACTTGTGGCCCAGGAACATGACGCTAGGCAGGGCAGCACCATATAGGGGCATGAGACTGGAGTCTGGGATTGCCCCTGAGATGTGACCTCATTCTACCTATAAAAGGGCCCACAATATGCAATAAAGTGAATTCTCCATTGTCATCACACAGAATTCCCAGATCTGTTACTTTTGCATGTATACAGGCCCCAGTAGGCCTGAGTTTTGAGTGTGTCGGGTGCTAGTGGGTTAGAAGGGGATCAATCAGATCACTAACCTGGTATTCTAGCATGGGGCTAGATGGAAGCCAAGCAGGTCACTAGCTCTGGAGAGAGTGAGCTGCCAGCAGTGTAGCCTGGGGAGAGCCAAGCAGGCTGCCAGGCTGAAATCCTTACCCAGAGGCCAACAGTTTCTGAGCAGGTGAGTGGACATAGCCAGATGGGCAGTATTCCACTTCCCAGGGTAAGGACCTGGGTTTGGAAGTACCTCTCAGGTCAGGTTAGGAAAGTAACTGGCTGGCAGCTGCTGTGATGAGTTACCAGGTGGGCAGTATTCCGCTTCCCAGGGTAAGGACCTGGGTTTGGAAGGACCTTTCAGGTTGGGTTAGGAAAGTAACTGGCTGGCAGCTGCCAAACCATTGGCATGTAATTGCCCTATGTAAAATGAGAGAATGGCTTTATAGAAGAATTGCCTATAGGAGCCACCATCAGCATTCACAGGGAGGGAAAATACAGGTGGCATGTATTCATTTTCCTAAGTTGAACATTTAGGACAAACTGTCACTGTGCTTTTTACTGATATCCCATATGCTTTGCAGGAGGAAAATAACCCAGGATCAGTCAAAGAAATGTTACAAAATTAAAAAAAAAAAAACTTATAATGTCAAGATGATGTATTGATTGAAAAGCAAGAGGCTTCCTCTTGAAAAGAGGACAGCTGAAACCCTGAACGTGATAGAAGAAAAAGTTGGCAACAGCCTACAAGACATAGGCATAGGAAAAGACTTTCTAAATCAGACAGCAACTGCACAGGAAATAAGGTCAACAGTTGACAAATGGGACCTCATAAAACTCAAAAGCTTCTGTACGGGTAAAGAAACAATCAAGGAAGTGAAGAGAAAACCCAGACTGGGAGGAAATCTTTACCAGTGATACATCTGACAGAGCATCAAGAATATATACACTACAAAGAAGTAAGAAGACAAATGACCTACTCAAAAGATGGAGTAAAGAGCTGAACAGAGACTTCACCAGTGAGGAATTAAAGATGACTGAGAAACACTTAAAAAGTGTTCAATATCATTAATAGTTAAGGAAATGCAAATTAAAACTACTCTCAGATATCATCTCACCCCAATAAGGCTAGCTAAGATCAAGAAAACAAAAGACAACAGATGCTGGAGGGGGTGTGGGGAAAGGGGAACACTCATCCACTGCTGGTGGGAATGTAAACTTGTACAACCACTATGGAAAGCAGTGTGGGGAACCCTTAAGAGAGTCAGAATGAGCCTACCACCTGACCCAGTCATACCACTCCTGGGTATATACCCCAAAGACTCATCCTACTGCAAAGATACATGCACATCCATGTTTACTGCAGCCCTCTTCACAATAGCAAAGAGCTGGAACCAACCCAAATGCCCCTCAACAGACGAGTGGGTGACAAAAATGTGGTACAGCTACACAATGGAGTTCTAGCAGTAGTAAAGAAAGATGACATCATGAGCTTTGCTGGTAAATGGATGGAACTTGAAGCCATTATGCTGAGTGAAGTAACACAGGCCCAGAAAAACAAGACGCAAATGGTTTCCCTCATTTGTGGATGCTAACACCAAATCCCCCAGATGAAAGGCAAGCTGAACAACATTATTGTCATATTTCTGTTTATTTGAAAGCAACTATGTTGTTACAATGCGAATTTCTCAACAGGCTCTAGAATCTACCCACCACTTATTTTCAGACTCTGTACTGTACATGGATGGAGAGTATATATCCATATTTTAGAGTAATATAAAATTAATGGAGGAAAATGTGAATTCCTAAGCATAAAAAAAAAGAGAGAAAGATGCAGGACAGTTATGGAAGAGTGCATGATCTGGGGTGGGGTGGGGGGAAGGGAAAGGGGAATATGCCTGAACTGAATTGAAAAATGTTGTCTGAAATACACAAAACATCAATAAAAGCACACAAAAAAGAAAAGAGGTCAATTATCAGATACATGATTGCCTGGACTTGAAACCTGAAGGATGGGAGAGGGCTTGCTAACTTCTATCTTAAGGTTAAGACAAGCCATATTTCTCCATCACTTAACATTCATTTTTGCTTTCACAAGATCTGAAAAATAATGAACTTTACTGCAAATGTTCTGCCCACTTCATAAATTTTCTTAGTGATTATTAAACAACTATGGGACACCAGGCCTTTTTTCCCCTATGGTTTTTCATTTAAAAGATCAGCTGAATTTGAGCACATTTGCTGAATAAAACATGCAATCAACAGGATGCTTTTCATTCCGTAACACATCTCCCTGGGGAGGCACTCACCCTAAGAACTATTTTGCCTGATGACAAGTAGCAATAGTCCTGACTTTGATAGCGTCCAATGCACTGAGCTGCCTAATTTGCATCTCTGTACTAAATGGTTTTAATTAATTTTGCATTGTGCTTACTGACTAGTTTTAATTAGCAGTTAAATCAGCTCAGTTAAGTAAAAAAATGAAGGTGTTTACATGAATGCAAATCACAATGAGTTCTCAGGGCACAATTCATAAACTTGTTCCATGCCATTGAGGTTGAATTTCTTCAGGCTTTGTTAAAAATGTTTTTTTAATACAAGAAGATACAAAAGTGTTCTATGGTTATATTGGTCCCTCACTCAACTATCAACAGTTCTGAGTGACACACTCACCTTTCCTCCAAGACTCCACTGGTGTCTGTAATGAGGAAAGTTGTGAGCCTAGATGAATGGGAAAGCCCCCAGGATTGGGGAGCTATCTTTTGCCTTTCACTGGACAGACTGTATATGAGTTTCAGGAATGCCTTGGATGCTGCCTATTTGTGAGTTATCCTGGGGCAGATGTGCCATCCCTTCTACACACACATACACACACACACACACACACACACACACACACACACACACATATATATATAATTGTGGCAGAGCTCCCTGGTGATGCTTATGTTCCAGAGGTAAGGGATAAAACAGAGTCAATATTTAGATATTTGCTTCATTTCTAATATTAGTAAATTCTTCCTCCAATGATTTATCTATGTAAGAGAAGAGTGAACTATAAATTATTATATTTTTCCCTAAGTCTTATCAAGCAATTATTTCTTTTTTTAATTTTATTTTTTATGTGTATGAATGTACTGTCTGCATGTAGGTTTGTGCACCCGTGTTATGCAATGCTGTGGAAGTCAGAAGAGGGTGTCGGATTCCCCTGGAACTGGAGTTAAAGACAGTTCTCAGCCACCATGTGGGTGCTGGGGATCGAACCACTAGGCCATCTCTCCAGCCCCAGCATTTCATTTCTGAAAGGACTTAATTGGACTTAATAGTATTGGTTGGCATTTGGTACTCACTTGCCCCAAATTAAATGATAATTTTGGCAGTACATTTGGCTAGTAGGAATTAGGCATTCTCTTAAGTGTGTTAGAGCAGTTCTGGTTATGCAAAAGTGAACATTACTTGTCCACCTGTACCAGGTGATCACCCTGTTAGTCCTCTATGCATTCCTGCTTAATAGGAAGTGCCTAGGACACTCATTTTTGCCGTGACCCTGCCATCAGGCACGTTGTCTGAGCCTCAGCAGGGGGATAAGGAGGCAGCTGGCACTACTTCCTTTCCTGCTGTTTCTTTGGAGCCAAACCATGTAGTGGCTGGACCAGAGCTTACCTTTGTTTTCTGTAAATACAGAGTGAATTGTTTCAACAACCCCAGTAAATTTTCCTCTGAATTTTATAAATCCTTTTTTTTTTGAGATAAGGCTCATTTTTGTAGACCAGAATGTTCTAGCATTCATTATATAGCCCAGACTAGCCTTGAACTCACAGCAGTCTTCCTGCCTCTGCTACCCAAATGTGAGATTGCAGATTTGAAAAAGCTTTAAAAAAAAGCTTTGCCGAGTATGGTGGCTCACATCTTTCATCCCAGCACTCAGTAGGCAGAGGCAGGCAGATCTCTTGAGTTCAAGGCCAGCTTGGTCGACCTCGAGAGCTCCAGGCCAGCTGGGACTAAAGGGAGACCCTGTCTCAAAAAAAAAAGAAAGAGACCAAGAATAAATAAACAAATTGGGCTGGGGAGATGGCCTAGCGGTTAAGAGCGCCGACCGCTCTTGCAGAGGACCTGGGTTCGATCCCCAGCACCCACATGGCGGCCGAGAGCCGTCTGAAACTCCAATTCCAGGAGAACTCCAGNCCCCAAGCAATTATTTCTAAAGTATAAACATTAACTTTACATTTACATTTACACTCACTGGTGTAAAATTGAAAAATGTTTCAAGAAGAATAAAACATTAAAGAAGATGATGATCTACTGTTTTGTTTTTTTTTTTTGGTCTTTTCGAGACAGGGTCTCCTTGTAGTCCCAGCTGCCCTGGAACTCACTCTGTAGACCAGGCTGGCCTTGAACTCACAAAGATCCACCTGCCTCTGCCTCCCAAGTGCTAGGATTAAAGGCGTGCGCCACCACGCCCGGCTGATCTACTGTTTTTACTTTAATTAAAATTCAAAAAAAATCTGCATAATTTCAGGAGAACCAGGATAGCATAGTCCTCCAGTATGTAACATAGGTAATCACCCTAATAGGAAAGGGCAGGGTGAAACCAATCCTGTACTCTTAGAGCTCAGGAGGCTCTGGAGGGTCCAAAGCTCACAATTAAACTAAGTTATGTGAGACTTTGGAAAAGGAAAAGGGAAAGAAAGAAAGGAAAAGAAACAAAAGAAAGACAAAAGGAAGAAACTAAGGAAGGAAGGAAGGGAAGGAAGGGAAAGAGGAAGGGGGGCTGTAGGGAGGGTGGGTGGGGCTGGAAAGAGGGAGGGAGAAGAAAAAGGCAGCTATAATAAAAATATAAATGTAAAACTCCTAAACTAGAGCTTTTCCTCAACCATAGATTTTAGAGCTTTCAGTACCTCCACATCGACCTCTGTATTTGTTGGCAGATCACTGGTTATAGCAAGCAGCATTTTATTAACGGTGTGCGTCTCAGTTATCTCCCGACACCAACTTCCCCCAGTTTGTCTACAATGCCTCCCACACGGTGGTTATGCTGTCTGGTTGGGCTTAATAAGTGAATTCTTTTAGTAAATCCATTTTCTATGCTATGACTGTTAAAATATTTCACAACCTATGTTGTCAGTTGTGCACACCACAATTAGGTAATTTCCTTGGTTCCTCCCTCTCTTCTGCTTGTGGCTTAGTTTCTATTCTTCTATTTGTATTATTATCTGCAGGTAATCTATGTTTTTTCTTTGACTACCTTCAAGACTTTTCCTTGCCCTTTCCAAATTTTTTGATGGGTTTTTCTGTCGACACACTATTTTGATTGTTTTCTCTCTTTTTTTTTTTTTTTACCTTTTTTTTAAAATTTGAGACATGGCTCCAGGTAGTCTAGGTTGGACTCAAACTCACTAAATAGCTAAAGATGGTCATAAACCCTTTGTCTTACCACCCCCACTTCCCAAGTGCAGAGATTGCAGCATGCACCATTAAGTCCAACTTTTAATATGGATTTCTTTGCAGTGATGCTATTTAGGGTTCTCTACTCTTCTTATATCTGTACTTCTTTGAGTTTCTTTGTTATTTGCTTGCCAAATTTGGGAGTCTTAGATATTTTGTTTGAATATCTTTTCAGTCATTCTCATTCTCCATTTCTGATAGTCCTAGAGCATGATCAAGAGACTAAGCTTTCAGTTATAGTTGTGCAAGTCTACTCTTATTTTTTCTTAATTTATTTCACTTTACTCTCTGTTGTCCACACAGAGTAATTTCTATAGTTTTAGTTCTCAATTATCGCCTGCTTTCCATTTTCCTTTCCATTCATTTGTTGAATCAATCTAACATTTTGTTTTTCAATTTAAAAATTCCCATTTGCTTCTTATGTATTTAATTTCTTTATTTTGTTAGGTGACACTTTCTATATCTTTGCAAAAGTATTTTTTAATATTTCAATCATGTTCATACTTGTTCCTTAAAGTATGTTTATGATGGCTGTTTTTAAATCATCGCCAGACACTTCTACTAATAGCACCATCTTGATGTTCGTATCTATTAGTTGTCTCTCTTTTTTATTTTATTCAGTTTCCGCCTCTTGAAATAATGAGCGATTTTCAAATGGATCCACTGTTTTTCTTCACACCATGAGTGACTCTTCTGGTGAGACTCGTTCTTGTTTCTGCCTTGTAGTTTCTTATGCTTGTTTTAGATAAAATAGCCCTGGATAGCCCTGTGCTGAGCAAGAGTCAAAAGAAAAAGTACGATGATTGCTTCTCTCTACTCCTGGGAATCCTTCTTTATTGTTCTGTTTCTTCATAGTTAACGTTGTTGTGTCTACTTGAGAGTAAACAACTCTGTTACTTTGACATGTGTAATGGTATTTACAAGGTCTGCTTTTATCTGCTATCAATAGAGCCAAGTTTCTTATACTCAACCTTTAAGTGGCAGGGGGCATCCTTTCCCACACCCTTGCTCTCTCACTTCATTCCTTTTCTAATAATCTGCATATTTAAATTTACCACCATCATTGAAAGCAGGCAAAAGTGAGCTCTAGCTCTCTTCTCCTCCTTTACATGTTCCATTATTTTCACTGGGACCTTCTCTCGTTGCCATTTGTAACTAGATATGACTGGATTGAAAACCATCATTTTGCTCTTTAATCTAACATAGTCCCATAAATTTTAGTATCCTTTGTAATTCTTCTATTCTTTTTTAGGTTATATATTTTGAAGAATATCATTGCCCTGGGCATACAATATCCATACTCACAGTCTCTGCAGAGTCTCTCTCCCTCTCTTCCTTCCTTCCTTCCTTCCTTCCTTCCTTCCTTCCTTCCTTCCTTCCCTCCCTCCCTCCCTCCCTCTCTCTCTCTCTATCTTTCTTTCTTTCTTTCTTTCTTTCTTTCTTTCTTTCTAGACAGGGCTTCTCTGTATTCCCAGCTGGCCTAGAACTCACCATGTAGACCAGGCTGTCCTGATCTCACAGATCTGCCAGTCTCCATCTCCTCAGTGCTAGGATTAAAGGTGTGCACCACCACAGCAGGTTCAAGTTCTTTCTTAAACATTTTATGCACACCTCATCTCTTGATTACACCAGATTGGTTACATCTCTTGGTCACCTCCAGTGACCAAGCTGGGCTGGGTGGGTTTGTTCAAGTGCACTCCTATTGTTTTAGTAGCACACTTCTCAGAATGTGTCCCTATCATTAAGTGATTCATGACTATGCAGTAAAAATTCAAAGATAAAAGAGAAGAGAAAGGGATAAGTGCAGTTTTTTGAATGGATAGCTTCCTCAGAATCCTTCAAAGTATCAGGTGGGTGACAGAACTTCCATCCAGTTCCTCTCTTTTCTTACAGTCCTGGCTCCTGTTTTTAATAGAAAGGTGTTTGCAAGTCTCCACACTTTACAGGCATGCCAACAAGATTAATTATAATAATTTCTCCTACAGCTGGGATTATATATATATATATATATAGTTTATATATAATATATATATATATTATATATATAGTACTTGGGATATCCTATGCAGCCTAACAAATGCCACTTGTACTGATATATGAGGAACCAATTTACTGGATGACCACAGATACTGAAGGACATAGAGGAGCAGGCATTTGCATAGAGACCAGCGAGTGTGCACGAGCATCCTATCTTTAGTAACTAAGAAGATGAATGAGGAAAAGTGTGATAGATACAAATAGCAGGGTTCATTACACAATAAGAGGGTATTACCAGACATATGATGAAGATAAATTCTGCTCTATGTCAGGGGCATCATGTTATTATAGCTAATCTGTCATCTTGTTAATGCTATTTCTGTGGAAACATTAAAAGAAATTAAACTACTAAAACCTGAAAATAGAGTTGACAGCTACACAGAACAAAAGAAAAACACCAGGATTTTACTGATATACCTGACATATTTTCACAAGTCATGTTAATGACTGGTAGCTTGGGTGTAAATAATTTAACAAAGTAGATGCATAAAGAAATCCCTTTCCATACAGATGTTTTCATTCTCACTGTTAGGCAATAATACTGAAACACTTACAGTGATATGTGAGAAATTTTTCATTTGATGGCCCTTGTAGTAAGTGCAACTCAATTTAGTATAAGGACCTCTGATATGTTTTTTTCTAATTTGTATAAGAGGATTAGAATCAATTGTTCATATAACCACCATTAATGGTTGTTAGTTGGCAGTTATTTCAATTTACTCTCCACATGCAGGATAGATTTACCAGTATTTATTTATTTATTTATTTATTTATTTATTTATTTATTTATACCATTTCTACTCCTTTCTCAGGATTTAGAGAAATACATCCTTCTATGTAATTATTGGAGAGAAGAGGGTCACAGAGGGAGGAGGCATTGAAAAGCTCCAAATATTCTCAACTTTAGTTATCAAGTATAAATTATGCCTTCAAAATACTTAACTCTTCTAAAATTTAGAACAAAGGGAGAAATATTCAGAGGCTTTAATCCACTCCTATTATTTGATCTTTATTTTATTATTAAAATTAAGCTAATTATCTGTAAAATTGTGGTCTTGAGACACATTCCTGTAAACATTCCTGTTTGAAACCCATGAAACAGGGTGAAGCTCAACTTCTCTTCAAATAGGAATGAAGTAAATTTTATTCTCTTCGCATTTCTAATAAACTGCGATGCTTGTGTGAAAGTGGTTGAAGAGCTGACAGGAACTGATATTGTTTTTGTGTCCGTGGAGGTAAGTGCTTGCGTTTTCTAACATAAAGAGATCTTGACAAAAACAAAATGGGTAGATCTCTTAACATTAGTTCAACTCCTAACATCAGATTGAGGATAGAGAATTAATCATTTGGAGTTTCCAGCTACTGTAGACAATCATTCAATGGGAGAAAACTGACATTTGAAATGATATTTTATGCCATTTTTAATTTGAGCATTTACTGCCTCACACAAATCTGTGATCAGACATTCTTGCCAAAACTCTTTCCAAAGAGGAAAAAGTGAATTGTTAGATTATTGTCCTGAGTGAAGCTGTGTTCTAAACCTATAAATTGCTTTCGATTTAGAACTTGTCATTCCAGAGCGATTAAGTAATACTGTTTGAAAGCTGAGTGGTCCCTGGGAAGCCAACAATCATAACTATAAAATAATGTTGAAAACTTTATTTTCTGAAAATGTAAATGGAGCAACTGAGATCAATTATTCTCCTTCCCCCAAAGGATGAAGTCTTTCCGTGACCACTAGACCACTATAAAATCTAAATTATTCAACAATTTTCTAAACTTCAACCTCATTCTGGGTAGACAGATGTCTTTATGTCTTTGATGGAAAGTCTCTAACATAAATAGTTCCTTGCTAATTTTTATGTTCACCTGGCTATGGAGCAGATGCCCTTAATATAGTAAGTATCACATTGGAATAAAGAGCATGGTCAATAAATGATAGTTTATTCCTGATAACAGTGATCATAGACTAAAATCCTAGGGACTGACTTGCATAATGGGAGATTAGAAAAATGGCTGGAATTTATGACATTTATTGAGGCTCTCCTAGGAGGAATCAAGAGATGCTTCTTTAGACATGCTGTTCTGATATTTTCCAAAATAGGGTTCACATTTCAATTTTGTTATTGCTATTAAAATATGAATTTTTGAATGCTTTTATTATTTCCTCTAAAAGATGATATTTTCCCTTGTCCTTATGGCCATTTCCAAATAAGCAATATTTTAAGCCTACTTTCTCTCAACTCTGCAAGTGTTTTTTTCTCCAGCAATGTTAGTGAGAAATCTATGACTTTTCCTATATGTCTATGTTGGGCCCTGGTTTGAACCATGAATGTTACTATATTCCACAGCAAACACTTATGTCTGTAAACATTTGGAGATACAGCTCTTGGCTGTGTGTATTAGTCAGAGTTCTCTAGAGAATCAGAAGTAATAGAGTGAATATATATTAAAAGGGAATTTATGTCAAGCCAGTGCCCCAGAGCTTCCTCACTACAGGTTCATACACTAAGGTCTAGTCAGGCTATGCAGAGTCCCTGGCTTTAAGAAGACCAGGTCTTCCTCTCCCAGAAGGAATCAGCTGCCAATATTTCTGCAGCTGAGATTGGGATCTGCTGTCCATTTCTCCAGTTATATGCTGGGTTTTTGTCTGAGTTTGTATAGGTCTTGTGT
Source organism: Rhizomys pruinosus (assembly GCA_009823505.1). Lineage (NCBI taxonomy): Eukaryota > Metazoa > Chordata > Mammalia > Rodentia > Spalacidae > Rhizomys > Rhizomys pruinosus. The sequence goes on along the minus strand of VZQC01013000.1, from coordinate 994,390 downwards.
ATGCTGGCATAAATGTAGTGAGCCTATAGTAGGATTCTATTTTCATATGGTCATGCACATCCTTCCTGGCTCTTACAGTCTTTCTGCCCCCTCCCACCCCCCGGCCTTCCGCAATGGTCCCTGAGCCTTGGGTAAGTGAAGCTTGACATAACAGGCCTTAACCCAATTGAGAGAGTGTGTGAATTCCAGTGGGCGGGCTGTGGGTGGGGCCAGTGGGGAAGTATTAAGGTAATTAAAGTAATTGAGATGTTCCATATGAAATATACATAAATTCAATAAAGAACAGTTTATTACTCCTTGATTACAAAGAGATTTTAATACTGATAGTGATCATAGTGTTCCCACTGCAATGACATATAAACATTGTTAATTATGAAAGAAGGGAATTTCCTAGACTGAAGTGCATGATGTGGTCTGGAAAGTTCAACAATGGAATGGCAGCCTTATGTCAGAGAGGCTGAGAACTTGAGTTGCTGTGATCACAAGGCTAGGTGTCTCAATAGCCCTCATCTGTTGCTTAGGGGACAGGATTTCTGGAGAGCCACTTGTCTTCAGTCCATGTTAGACGTCCCAAGCTGGGTCCTATAAAGCTTCCTCCTACTATCTTATATCTGGGATGCCACCAGAAGGTTCTCCCCATATTTAGGGTGGTATTTCCTCCCTTTAAACAATTTGATCAGAAAAGCCCCTCACAGGAGTGCCCAGTACATGTCTTTTAGCTCATTCCAGATCCAGTCAAGCTGATAACCTAGATTAACTACCACACTCTGGTTTGGGTAAGTGCCCTTCAAAGACCTATGTGTTAAAGACTTGGACTCCAGCCCTTCCCACACACACTCATGGCTCTATTGGGAGATGGTGGAACATTTAATAGGTGTGACCAGTAAGTGTTTTTCCTTCAAAAGGTATTCTCTCTCTCTCTCTCTCTCTCTCTCTCTCTCTCTCTCTCTCTCTCTCTCTCTCTCTCTCTCTCTCTCTCCCTCTCCTTTCTAGCACCATAGGATAAGAAGCCTTTTCCATCATTTTTACAGTCATGATGTGGTGCTTCATAACAGGTACAAAGACAACATAAAGTGCAACCGCCAAAACCATGACTAAAAATAAACCTTTTCCCTTTGTAAGTTGATCACTTCAGATATTTTTTTTTACACCGATAAAGAGAAAATAGCACTCTAAGAATAAATAGGACTGACTGAAACAGTGAACTTCTGCTCAAAACGGTCAACTTCTACATGGAGAATATTGAGAAAGACTGAGAAAGAGATGAAAAGCATGTTTGGCAGAATGCATGAGCTCTGGTGGGGTGGAGGGATAGGGTGGGGGACACGGGTCTAGATTTGATAAATAAATAAATAAATAAATAAATAAATAATAAATAGAAGACATAGGCCATTACTTAACACCCCTATATTACAATAGTCCTCCCCTTCTAGGCCCTTCCTTCCCCACCATCCAAGTCAGTTATGGTAAGTAATGCTATTTGTTGAGGTTTGTATTGCCTGTTTCTTATGCACAAAGTCACCATGGTAGAAATTTGTGCATTTGATGTATGGAAACTGGATTAAGATTACATTGAATATGCAAATGTTACAGTCACCTCTAACAAAGTAATCAACTTTCTTTTTGTCCAGTCATGCCAATCACATAATCTCTCTGAAAGGTTTCAGAGGGACCTGGTGCCTTGGATGGAAGAACTTTGACATTAGCTAAATCCCTGTTTGTATGAGGAATGCTTTTAAGCTTTCTTCTTAAGTTGCAAAGAGATAAAATATTTTTCTTAGTAGTTTGTCATTAAATGAAATTATACATGAGAAATTCCTAAGGTGCTAGTTCTAAGTACTCACATTATGACTACCATACATTAAGGTTTGGGCTTGTTATTATAATTTAACTTCATTAATAAGAATATTAATGTTAGTATTGTTTTATTATTTATATATCGTTTTACATAAATGAGTGATTTCCCTGATGTATGTAAGTGCACCCATGCACTCACTATCACCTTTTAAATATATTTTTATTTTGTGCATTTCATACATCTTAATCATATTCAGACCCCACTTCCCCATCTGCACTCCTCCATAGCCACCCACCAAATTCCATGCATTTGTCATATATGTAAAGGCCTATTGAGCCAAGCTTGTATACACAGATATCACTTGATGTAAGTTTACTGGAGCCTGTTCAGCCTGTCATCCATTCCATCAAATATGACCAACTCTAGCTCACCCAGCTGCCAACTGTTGCTTGGCTAAAGTTGGGGCCTTTGCCTCATTGAGTTTGCATGGGTCTTGTGCAAGCTGACACCATTGGTGTAAGTTCATATGTGCAAGTTTCTAAAGCCCAGAAGACTTGGTTTCCTTATGATCATGCACCACCTTTGGCTCTTATAATCTTTCTGTTCTTGCTTTCACCATGGTCCCTGAGTCCTATGTGGGTGAGGTTTAATATAGGAGTCCTACCCAGGGGCATGCACTACTCAGTCTCTTATTCTCTACACTTTGGCCAATTGTGACCTTCTTTTGCATGAGGAAACTTCAATAGTTAAAGTCGAGAACTGCATAGAGGTGGCATAGCAATGAAAAAAGGACTGGCCAATGAACACAGGCACTTTAAGTCCTAATACCACATGGAGAGTTTCTGGTACATCATGTCCCATACTAGGAAATTTCCATTCATGTGATTTGATCTAACTTTTTTTGTCAAAGAATTTCTTCTGCTTTGGAGTTAACTTTTCCTTCCACCAATTCTAAAAAGAAGAAATGGTCACTTAGCATTCTTAGCCTACATGAAATAGTGTTTCATAATAATCCAAAGTGTGTTACCTTTCAGGAGCCTTCTTGCCTCTGTTGGCTAGTGTGTTGGGAATAACCTGAACACTGCACCTACCAGAACTTTCCAGGAGCAGCTTTACATCAATGTATTAAATATACTATGCTACCCTACGCAACATCGTGCAAAAGAAATTGCATGGTGGAAACAAAGCCTGGCATCCACAGCAAAGAGGTGCATCTTCTAAAGTCTCAATGGAAGTTTGTTGCTCAGAGACCGGGCGATGTCACAGGGAAGCACTGCCGAGCATCACATGCAGCCAGGAAATGGAAAAAGAAAGACACAACCTCATGAGCTTTAATAGGCTAGCCTTTCATCAAGTGAATTCCTAAATGTTGACCAAATTCTTTTATGCAGTCTGCTAACGGCTGGGCGTGCATGTGATGGGCTTGCTCTTCAGAGGATACTGATAGAAAGTTCCTTGAGGCTGCTGTTCCCAGAGTGTTCCCATGCAGAGCATGGGGGCTGGGCAGAGACTTGTGTTCAGTGGTCTCTTTCATGTCCTGAGTAGGACAGTCATGTGTTTTAGTTTAGCTGATACATTCCAATAAAACAGTTTTCAAAGAGAAAGGACAAATATGAGGCCTTTACATATGGTGGCTGTGGATGTCACATGGGCCCAATTTTCTCATACACAATGTATTTGTTATTCCACAAGCTGGTTATAATTCATTTAAGACTCGTTTTTATTCAATTTTATCTAATAAACTAATGAAATGGCCTAGTGAAGTCTTTATGGTCAGTATAATTATGGTCAATGACTTAGTCGACATTTCCTTGAGGATGTTAATGACATCATTACTCTCCCAGTGTTATCCCCTTCAAAACACTCAAGGAAGAGAAGGAACTCTAAATCTGGGTACCATTATGATATGTCCATTTTAAATGTGAAGATTTTCAGGGAAAGAAGTAAGCTTTAGTTTACTTTTCTTCTGTACACACATAATTATTAGCAAATGATTTTCTTTATTTCTTTATCTTGCATGATGCCAATGTCAGATGTCAGCTGCCAGTTTTCCTTCAAATAATTTCCTTATTATTACACCAATCTCCTTAACTGAGTCTGGGAATAATGGATAAGTCAGTAAATTGTTTGAAAGGCAATCCTAAAGACTCAGTTCAGATCTCCAGCACCCACATAAAAAGCTACCACACCAGAATCCTAGTTCTGGATGTTGAAAATAGTGATCCCACAAACTGGTGACCAGCCAGTCTTACCAAAGTGGTGAGATCCAGGTCTGATGAGAAACCATTTCTCAAAAACTGAGGTGAGGATCAATAGAGGAAGACACCCAATATCAATGTTTAGACATCATGTGCAGATACGTGTGGACACACACACACACACACACACACACACACACACACACACACAGCACGCACAGAGAAAGAGATAGAATCTCTTTAATTTGTTGAAATTTATTATTGTTTAGTATATTTATTATACTAAAGTACCATTTATTGAAATAGCTCCTTTATCTTGGATTGATGATAGTCATGAATAGGAGATGTTATTAAAGAATATATATTAGGACAAGGACATTTCTACTGAAAAGTATCCATCCTAGAGATTAAAGAGTGGCATAGGCTGCAGTAGAAGGAGATGAAGGGACAGTGCCTAATGTGTAGAAGCTGTCTTCACAAAAAGACAAAGTAGCTGGGCATGGTGGCACTACTCTACTCCTGGCATTTGAGAGACTGAGGCAGGAGAACTGTGTGCGTGCACGAGAGAGAGAGAGAGAGAGAGAGAGAGAGAGAGAGAGAGAGAGAGAGAGAGAGATAAAGAAGTAGAGAACAAAGAAAAAAAGAAAAGAAAGAATGGAAGGAAGGAAGAAGAAAGAAAGAAAGAAAGAAAGAAAGAAAGAAAGAAAGAAAGAAAGAAAGAAAGAAAGAAAGAAAGAAAGAAAGAAAGAAAGAAAAGGGAAAGAAGAAACTTTATAATAATTTCAGGGTTTTGGGGGGTGTTTTCTTTGCTAGTTAAATGAAATCTGAAGCCGAGTTTGTTAGCCACTTTTCTCAGATCCAACATGGTTTTATCCCTCCTGCCCTTCTGTCTGGGTGAATGATGTAATGATGTGTGATCAAATGCCAAATGAAGAAGCCAGCCATTCTGCTGCCGCAGGAACATACACATGTGAGTGACGCAATGCAGTTATAAACCAGAGCTAGTGCAGAGGCTCTGCAGGGTGGCAGGAAATGCAGGCCAATTAACCAGGTCAAAATGGCACTGCTGAAGGTTGCTGTGCAGGGAGCCAGAGTGAGAGCATCCTAGACACATCCTGTCTTTGCCACAGATGGGGTGGATGACTTCCTCTGTTAAGCAAATGAGTGACGTGGACTCGGAAGCCTTGACCTCTGTGTGAATGTAGAAGCTCTGGTGCTGGGGAACGTTTCCTAGACAGAGACATTCAATGACTTCCAGTCCAGCAGAAAGTATGCTTCTAAAACCTTAACACTTGAAATAACTTCCCCATTTTTAACCTTGCAAACTTATTAAAATTAAGTAGGTTGGGAAAAAGGAAAGGATCAGATGAGTAATAATTATTTATAGTTTCAACTTAGGGTGGTGTTGACTAGATTGTTTTCAGTGCTGTGGATCAAACCCAGGGCTCTACACCTGCTAGGCAAAGCCTTGACCCTGACATTCATTTCAGTCTTGTATTTGTCCAGTGTTGATGCCCTCTGTCTACGGGGATATACATTCCACCAACATGTTAATTATACAATGAAATATTTTCTGGTAATATTATAATGTATTTACTATCTACCTACCAATTTGAAGAAAAATGTTTTAAATGACAAGAGCTATGTGAAACTCAATATTATCTTTTCAAGAACATTTGATTGATCTTAACTCTACTTAGGTCACAAAAGATACTGAAAACATTTACACTGTGTCCTGTAAAAGCTTATATTCTTTTTGTTGTTGTTTGGTTGTTGTTGTTTTGTTGTTTTTTTTTTTTTTTGAGTTTACTATGTAGACCAATCTGGCCTCAATTTCACAGAGATCTGCCTGCCTCTGCCTCCCTGGAGCTGGAATTAAAGGCATGTGTCACTACGTCTTGCATTTTGTCAGGTGCTAGAATTGAATTTAGGAGCTTATACATGCTAGACAAAATACTCTGCAATTGAGCTCAAGTGTGTGTGTGTGTGTGTGTGTGTGTGTGTGTGTGTACTCAAGTGTATGAGTGGAGGTGCTTGCAGAGCCCAGAGTCATTGGTTCCTCTGTAGCTAGAGTTTTAAGTGATTTGTGAACCACCTCATGTCCATGCTTGGAACCAAATTTGGGTCCTCTGAAGGAGCAGGAAGTGCTCTTACCATGGAGTCTTCTCACCAGTCCCAAGCTAATAATTTTGTGTATTCTTTCTAAAATAATACTTGTTTGCTAGTTTTGAGACAGGGTCTCATTGTATAACTCTATGTAGACTACACTCATGGTGATCCACCTGCCTCTGCCTCACAAGTGCTGTGATTAAAGGTGTGTGCCACTGTGCTTTGCTTGATTATTTTCTTGATGTCTTCTTTAAACTGTTGTTGGAATGACAGGTGGGTTTGAAACCATTCTAGGTAGAGTTGGTTCAGCCTTTTCTCAGTAAGTGGAAGAAATACTGAGTTAAATTGGCCTTCTGAAAGTGAGTTTGCTCTTAAATAAAACCGAATAAAGTCTTTCAGGAGAAGGATGGTTGATGATTTACTCTGGTCTAGCTAGAGTTGATTTACTTCCAGACATTTTGTTTAGTTTCCTACCAATAATCTGCTATCTTGACATAGCATATGGCATATTTTTTTTTTACAATTTAGTTTTTAATACAAGATTCTTGTGTTATGGTATCTGGTACATAATATTGAAATTGGCTCTTTTTTATTCCTTAATCAGGGGAGATATTTACCTTAGCTAAAACAATTCTGATGTAATGCAAATTTTATTTTCTGGAAAAACTAAGGAAAATATAGGTTTGATACAGTTGTGAATTATAAACAGTTCTGTGGTCATACAGAATTTCAATGTAAGATTATGAAGAAGTAAAGCCATTTTATAGGGAGAAAATAAGTAGTTTATTAGAAAATAAGACTTTATTCAATGAATAAGTAGGCTCCTGTCAGTATAGACATATTTGAGGACAAAACTAGCTAGTTTTCCTCCAAATTTATAGAAAGATATGTAGCAATGTAATGTAAAAATAGATAGATATCTGTTATTAAGAAATATGTGGATCCTACTGGAAAGAGTGCTGATAAGTTTCCCCAGTATGTAGAGAACATCTGAAATGATCCACTCTCTTCCATCACTAGTTAGTGAACTATCATTTTTCAGTGTGCCAGACCACCACCCTAGAAGAAATTATTAATTATTGGAAGTCTACATGAATTCTTTCATGCCAAATATTATATAAAATTATTAGAAGCTTATTTTTTTAGAATTGTCTAAAAGATACTGTATGCCTAATTAATATTCAATTAATACATTATTTCACTAATGAAAATACATGGATTGTTCTATCACTTGTTTTAGCAAGATCAAACATAGCTTGACTCCTAAGTGGTTTATAGAAAGGAGCTAAACATTAAGTCAGTCTAACTACATGGTGGCAGGAACTTGCTTTCTCCCATGATTCCATTCTCCATGCTTCCCTCATTTAGTATTTTGAAAATAGGATTCAACAGGTTCCATCCTTGTTCTTCACTGTAGTTCAGAGATGATGGGGATGTCAAATGGTCCAGTGGCTACAACATAACCTGGCAGGCAGCTCTAGAGTTCTAGAAATATCTTCAGACTTAGATCAATGTACCAGACTGATGGATGGTTCAGGTCTCCTATTGAAATTGCTGGAGGCTGAAGAGATGGTCTAACGGTTAAGAGCGCCCACTGCTCTTGCAGAGGACCCGGGTTCGATCCCCAGCACCCACATGGTGGCTGAGAACCATCTGAAACTCCAATTCCAGGAGAACTCCAGTTCCAGGGGAATCCGACACCCTCTTCTGACCTCTGCAGCATTGCACGACACAGGTGCACAGACCTGCATGCAGACAGTACATTCATACACACAGAGAAAAATAAACTTAAAAAAATTATAAAAAAGAAATTGCTTAACTTCTTTTAGCCTCAAAGTCATGTAAAATATTCTTTGAGGATTAAATGAAATAATGCATGAAATAAGGCTTTAACAGTTATAACATTTTATACTTAACCTTAGATAACAATGACCATACTTTAAAATGTAGTTGTTAGTGGCTGGAGAAACGGCTCAGCCATTAAGAGCTCATCTTGCTCCTCCAGAGGACCCTTCATTTCTAGCACCGATGTCAGGGGGACTCATAACTTTCTAAAACTCTTACTCCAGGGGTTCCAAAGCCATCTTTTGATCATCAAGTATATGTATGGCATACATTTATACAATCACATACACATATAAATCTAAAAATATAAAATAAAATGTATTTGTTATGGTAGTAAAAATGCTGTTACATGCAAAATATAAAATAAAAATGTGGTTGTTATGATAATAAAAATATTGTTGTGTGCCTGTAAGGGTCAACAACAATTTATAGTAGCTTTTGGCCAAATGGCTGCTGAGAACCATCTTTAACTCCAGTTCCAGGGGAATCTGATGCCCTCTTCTGACCTCCGCAGCATTGCATGACACAGGTGCACAAACCTGCATGCAGACAGTACACTCATACACATAAAAAAAAATAAAATTTTTAAAAAGTTTCATTATAATTATATTATATTAGTTATATTATAATACAATAATCCCATTAAAACAAGCATTTAACTGTAACTGCTTAAATTTTCCTACAGTAATTTAAATATAAAAAATTTTTGAATGTTCTTAGTCTGTTTTAGTAAACATATGAATAGATGACACCCTGTGAAATTGGAGTGTAATTTTTAGCAGAGTGGCAGCTCTAAGTCTTTAGGTACTGTCATTTATTCCACGTTCCCCAAATCCTTTGAAGTAGTCTACATAGTGCTTTCTGTACTCAGGGGTGACTTTAAAATTGTGAAATGAGTTGAACCCCAGATTCCCTTTGTATATTGAAAAGATCTACTCTAGCCATACAAAGATACCAGGTGAATAAAAATCATACACAAACTTTGTCCTAAGCGATCAGCCTCCTCAAAGTGTTTTCCAGCCTCTTTACAGAGTAGATATAAACACACATTTTTTTTTCCTCATCAAAACAATGAGCACTCATGGCAATGAGTAACAAAATCTTACCTTACATGAGTCTAGCACACACATGGAATATAATAAATATGCTTCTTATGCAGCAATAGTCCTCACAAAGCATTTCATTGCTCACATGTAGCTTCTCTAGAGAGGATAATGTAACAATCTTGACCTTCCCTTTCTCTTTCACTCTTTTAAGCATATCATGTATATACTGTACACTTAAACACAGTGATGATTATAGTGAAGTATTTTTCTTTTAGAAGGGGTAGCAAAATGATAAGGTGCACAGTTTGGGGAATTTCTATCTGCTTTATATTTATGTTTACTTTTATATTTGTTTATAATAAATGCCACCCTATCCAAACAACTGCTTTGTAAAAACATTGACATATGCGTATTGGAATTAAATTTCTTAAGTTATATGCATTTGGAAATAAAACCAAAACAGTAGGTCATTTTGTGACATGTATAAAATGTGATAAAGTATTTCTGCTGATAGTTGGAGTTTTCTATTGTATGTCTGGTCCATAGAAAGTACAGAGGGAATAGGGAAGTTGTTGGCAAATACAGATGTATGAAAATCTTGCATCATTTTCTACTTATGTCTGAATGTAGCATTTCTTTCACAGAGAGGTTGGCAATTCCTGGATTTACTACAGAATCTCACAGTGAATAAAAGGCCCCCCATAGAAAGAAGCTTATCTTGCCAAGATGATACAAGGCTATAAAGAAATGTGCCAACCTCCTTATGCCAGGACACCTACCAGGAACTCACCTCCTACTGAATCTGGTGTGGAATCCTGACAGGCTGAACCAGGCTTGGCTCAATGGTCATGTAAGTCATCATGTCATCACACAGCAGAGCACCCAATCAGGTGCATGTGAACAACAGTCACAATTTCTCGGGTAAGAATTTTGCCCTCACAAGATATCACACATCTTATACAGTTTTAGCTCCAGGGCAGGGTCAGTCCCAGATACTGGAGGAAAGGGATTAGTTTAGTTTTTTTTTTTTTTGTAATTTTATTTATTTCTGTATGTGTATGAATGTACTGTCTGAATGCAAGTCTGTGCACCCGTGTCGTGCAACGCCGCGGAGGTCAGAAGAGGGTTTCGGATTCCCCTGGAACTGGAGTTCTCCTGGAATTGGAGCTACAGACGGTTCTCAGCCGCCATGTGGGTGCTGGGGATCGAACCCGGGTCCTCTGTAAGAGCGGTCGGCGCTCTTAACCGCTAGGCCATCTCTCCAGCCCCGGATTAGTTTAGTTTTATGAGCTCCCACTGACCATCAATCGTAGCTCTTTCCGTATCTCTGAAACTTTCTTTGGTTAGAAACTTAAAAAAAATCATCCATCAACAAAATCAGTCATCCAGAACTTCCAGAAAGAGCGAATGCTTGGGGGATCAACTGAAGCCTTTGAGGCAGGATTGTAATGAAGTACAACCATGAAGTCAGCAGATTCTTCATCAAGGTGTAAAGCAGTAACAAGCTAATTAACAGGACACTCAAATGCAGGGCCAGCCCCACACCCCTCAGACAAGCTTTCTGACCCAGGGTGTGTCTATAGTCACTTTCTACAGTCAGAATGTTTTATAGGAGATAGGAAGATCTCAAAATATCACTGGCATGTGGGTCACTGTCCAGTGTAGGCACAGGTCAGCATTGCTTCCAATTCACTCTCTACTGAGGTTCTAGTGCTTAGAATTATTTAGAACGCTTGGGAGTTAGGGCTGGGACTGTAGCTCAGTGCTGGTAGAGTGATTGCCTCACATACAAGAGACTCTAGTTTCAATTTTATTCCTAATGCTTTCTTAATTTATTCAAGCAATATACATGCATATAGTATGTATAATATACATATAATCTACACATATGATGTCATATATATATGTATATATGAAAAATCCTATTTACCAGTTCTATTTCTAGTCTTCTCCCCAGAGATTATTATTGTTTTGAATTTAGCATCTAGTCATTACTCACTATTCTTTCTAGGTACCAAAATCTAAGGCTGCTCATTTTCCTTCAAAACCGGATAGTTCATGCATAAAACCTATACACACATCTCCAGATACTTGAATAATGTCTAGAGTACTTACAGCCCAGATACAATGCAAATCTTACACCAATAGTGGTTTTATTGTATTGTTTTGTGAGCACAGATGAGGAAATAAAGTCTGTACATGTTCACTCCAGTTATTTTAAATTACTTTCTATCTGTAATGGGATAAATCTCATACAGAATTTATAGGCACAGAGGGCAGGCTATACTTAGAGTCTTTGAGAGCACAAGTCACAAATAAAATAAAAATTATCATTCAGATTTTTCTTTTCATCTGGAGTCAATCCAGAGCATTCAACACAGACCGTTACCCATTTAATCAGTCTTTTTAGAATTCAAAACTGAAATTTTTAAGTTAAAAGATAATGTTTCAGATCCTCTCAAATCAGAAACCTGAAGCAGAGAAGGAGAATGATGGTCAAGGCCAATTATTAAGTTGGGGCAATTTACATTTTTAATAACTTTGGGAGGTTAGGCAGGTCACATTCTAACTGAATGTCTGTCATCTCCTCAGAGTCTGTTTCTTTCTCTATTTGCATAAGCAATTGACAGCTCATTAAGAACTCATTAGGAACAGAGAAGACCCTGTGATCAGGGAAACAAAAAATTGAGCAGTTCTAAGGAAGGAGTCTTTATTGGAAAATGTCTTTGACATCTAACAAGAATATGAAATCCATCATTGGTATCTGATGGGGAAGGCAAGTAAGCCAGATATACCTATAAAATATGAATAAACAATGTAACTATTCACTAAATCTGAGTCTATCTTAATAAGAACTGATATGGGTGAGGGAATCTAAAACCCATGATTTGGTCAATAAAGCAAAAGCTAAAATCCCCACATTCCAAATCTAAGCTCTCTTATTTTACGTGTTGTGTTTGTGTGTGTATGTGTGTGTGTATGTATATGTGTGTGATGTATGCATTAAACATATGCATATGTATATATGTAAATATATTTACATTGGATTTTATAAGTATTATATATATTGTTAAATTTATATAGCTATGTACTGGAGAATTCAAATAATCCTCTTGCTTAGGAATAAGTTACATATGAAAAATCTTGAACATACTTTTTCTTAATAAAATATGTTCAGCCTATAAATTAGTTCTTTTTAGTTTTTTGCTAATACATTCTTGACCCAAACAATAAAAGCAACAAAATCAGGTCTCCTTTGAGTAAACCTTTGCCTGATACCTTTAAATATCTAGGTGGCAGGAATCTATTTCAAAAGGAAAGGCAACACTGGTGGACTGGGTTGTTTTTGTTTGTTTGTTTTTGCCTCTTGTACTGCTTTTTGTAGAACACATAAATGGAAAGCACGTTTAAATACCCAGGAATCAATAGAAGCATTGGGCACAGCATGTTTATTCCCATTTCATTCAATTTCAGGGCTGCAGTTCTGACCAGATGTGAGGTTCCAAAGTCGAATCTTTTCAGCCCTTGGATAGCAGCTAAAATATATTATATCTGTAAGTATTAAGACACGTACAGCTGGTGGTATGTTCCTTTTTATTTTACTTTTTAAGCAAGATCAGGGAGAGAGAGAGAGAGAGAGAGAGAGAGAGAGAGAGAGAGAGAGAGAGAGAGAAGATAAAGGGTTTTTGTTTAAAGGCAATTCTAAGTGAACCATCTTCTCCATCTATGTTATTGTTACTGCCTTATGACTTTCTGACATTAAAAAAAGCAAGAAGGGGAGACCTGTAGTCCTTATTTGGCCTATTTACATGTTCCTTATCTGGAATATATTTGAATGCCCAATTTAATCTCAATGGCACAGCTTTTGTAACATAAAACATGATGCTCAGAAAATGAACAGCATACACACCCAAGCCCTTTCAGCGTAGTCTGTAAACTAAACCTTGCCTCTCTGTGTGGCAGTTTCCCTTCCCTTTCTTTCTTTCCCTGTTACAAGCAGCCATTGTCCCCTTGGTGAGATCTGCAATATTACTTTGACCCTAGCCCATCAATCTGCCTCAATTGGATAATGATCTGTAATCACTTTCTTTCAGGGGAGTCTATAAATTTGCCAAGGCCCCTTTCTTTTCTGAAGGACTCCTTATGTGCAAATGAGCTCTGTTTTACAGAGCTAAATAGCCATGCACATGGTCCATTCTGTGGGGAGGCACCGGGTGGTTTTCTGTTGATTTTCCACGCTTTAGTCTCTTAAAGAAGACTAAGTCAAACATACAGGGACACGGTGGGGGGTGCCCTGAGACAGGCCACATCACAGGCAGCCGCTTTTCTCATTAAGGCTGACCCATCATTAGGTCACTTCAGTGCCGCCCTTCCAATCAATGAGCTTAATGTTGAGTGCAAACAAAAGTCACAAGGAGAGGGGTGGGGAGGTGGATGGGGAAAGGGAGAGCAAAGGAAAGCACAGAAAATTTAGGACTTGTATGTCTTAGCAAAAGCTATTAAAAGTTCAAATATTAATATGTGATTTCTCAAACAATTCCATCTGTCCTGTTTGTAAAACAAAACCACTTACAAGGACGCTTCCCCATGGTCTCCAATGCTTCTTGGTAAATAAGATGAAAACTCACTTCTTGACTAAAGCTGGCCAGGTGGTCAAAGTCCAGGAGCTCTGAGTGACTTTGGGGTGTAATAAGGATTACTATTAAGTAATAAGGATTAGCCTTATTCTTCCATGAATTGCCCCCCCGCAAAGAGATTCATAACTATAGCCAAGTGAAACCGATAAACTAAAGAGCACAAGTTGGACATGATCTAAGCTGCTCTCTGATTAAAGTGGTGGCAGAAGGATTTTCGATCTTCACTTTTCCAACACACTTCCCTGTGTAAGTAAAACAAGAGCAAAATTTCACAAAAATAAGTAGGCAACAGCTGAAAGCCAAATTAGAAGGATTCTTCCCTTTGAACATATATATTGGGAAATAAAATCATTTTAAAGACAAAAAACCTCACTAGAATAATCTCTGATTAGACCTTAGTTTCTAGAAAAGCAATGTTTTATAGTTGGGTCTAGAGAACATGGCACTAACAGCAAAAGGTGCCATAAGAAAAACACAGGTAATTGAAAACAAATCTCCTCTGCATTTCCTACTGTCTCACATGGGGAGAAAAGTCATAATTGAATTCTTGCATTCCCAGACTCCTCGTTTTGACTGTTAAACACTTCTTCAAAAATAACTATATAAAATATATAACTTATTGTAAGGTAATTTATTTAATTAAATTACAATTAATTAATTCAGTTATAACTTGCTTTTATAACATTTTACTTACACAGAGATACACAGAGAGTGCATAAAATTCAAATACAGAGTTCTAGATTTTATGAAATAATTATGAAATAAACACTGCTGTAGCCAATATACTGGTTAAGGAATTGACATTTGTAATTGTAGTATTGAAGGCAGAGGTTAAATAGAAAACTTAACTCTTTGAGAACATCCTGTCATGCATCATCACGGGTTATTTTAGGCCTGATGAAAGCCTTCTAGGTCATAGAATCAACATGACCAGGGCATGGAAAATACTGGTCACAGAGTGGTTCTGTGGCTTATCTGGGGATGAATGGGGACTGCAGCCCTCTGTTTAGTCCTTTATACCCAGGGCCTCTAGAGAGGAAGCTACAAGACAGCCCTGTAATGCAGAAACATTGTGTGGTTATGACCAAGATTCTCCCTTTCCTAACTGAAACCATTAAGCACTGGAAAATTAAGTGCTTCAAAAATGGAAAAACTATTTTGTGTGCCTTATGAAATGGTGGTGCATATAAAAGTTGTGACAATTACCAAGACTGAGCCCCAAGTCATATGTAGGTAGTTTTGCTATCAACACATGTTCAATTCATAAGGTATCATTACTATTCAAATTATATTATGTCCTAGAAATGTCATCTTTTTGAATCATGATTCTTCACCTAGAAGGTAATTATGAAATGGCAGTATCTGTAAAATAATAAACAGATGATAACAGTATATACATTTTGTAAATACTTTCTTCTGAACATGTAAACCATTTCCTAGGGTGTGCAATGCGTTGGCTAAAAAAATTATAGGATCAATATAAGTTAAAAAATAAAATTGAGGGATGAAGCAAAAAGTCCCTTGAGTTCAATCCTCAGCACCACATAGAAAAGTTAAGACTTAGTAACCAAGAACTGTGACCTTAAACATAACCATGAAAGTGATTTTCTATTAACTTTTTGCAGTCTTCCAGTTGTAAGCCTTTAAATTTTTTTTCAATTTTATTGGTAAATATGATTACTGTTTTATCAAAGCTTCTTCGGATATAAATATCACAAAAAGATCTTCATTGTTTTACAAAGGAAGGAACTGAGGCCAGAGAATTGTCCCTTACCTAATGTCATATAGTAGTTTAGAAAATGCATTAGAATTTGAACTTAGACCAAATGCCTCAAAACTATATATATATTCTACTATTTTTCCTACACATTAAATTTAATTAAAAATGCATATATTCCATTATCTACAATGTACACCCCAAAGTGAAAAACTGTCATATTTTCTTTATCCAAAATTAGAGACATCATGGAAACCAAGGAAATACTTTGGAGTCTATCTCTTAAAAATATTCAAGTTTGGGCTTGGAAAGATGGCTTAGCAGTTTAGAGTACTGGCTGCTCTTACAGAGGACCCAGGTTCATTTCCAGCTCCCAAGTGGTGGCTAACAACTGTTCCAGGGGATCTATCCTTTTCTGGCCTCCATGGGCATTACATGACATGGATGTATTCACAAACATACACACAAACATTCACACATAAAGCAAAAAAGAAGGTAACTGTTCTTTAACTATTCAAGATTTTAAGCTGAGAAGATGTCTCAACACATACATAGAACTGAAAGCCTATTGACTTGAGTTTTATCCATTGAACTCCTAATGGAAGAAGAAACTGACTTGGGAAAGTTGTTTTCTGACTAAGACACACACACACACATGCATGCACGCATGCATGCATGCACTGTACACAATAACAACAAAAGCATTCATATTTTCTTTGCAGCAATCTATGATGTAATATAGATGTTTTATGATTCCAAGTGATTGCTATTATTTAAAGACTTACTCATAATATTCTGTGATATTTTAAATTTTTTATTTTATTTATTTATTTATTTATTTATTTATTTATTTATTTATTTATTTATTTATTTGTATGAGTGTACTGTCTGCATGTAGGTTTGTGCACCTGTATCCTGCAATGCTGTAGAGGTCAGAAGAGGGTGTCAGATCCCCTGGAACTGGAATTCTCCTGGAATTGGAGTTACAGACGGTTCTCAGCTGCTGTGTGGGTGCTGGGGATAGAATCCTGGTCCTCTGCAAGAGCAGTTGGCGCTCTTAACCGCTAGGCCATCTCTCCAGCCCCTCTGTGATGTTTTTTTATCTACTTTGAGTTACTAAGCTAATAAATATATGATAAAAGGACTTGCTTCCTAATTTTTGAAATCCTTCCAAAAAGATAAATTTAAATATAGCTTTTCTTTCCAGAGAGTTCTCCGCTTAGTCTTGGCCCACAAATATTGGAGAAAGAAGTCACCAACAAACAGAGCGGCCCCATTGCTACTCTCAAGAGCTTCATGGGGTCCTCTGCAGTCAGTGCAGGTCTTCGGACGCAAGAAGACAGCCACAGCCGTGGCGCACTGCAAACGGGGAAACGGCCTCATCAAGGTGAACGGGCGTCCCTTGGAGATGATCGAGCCGCGCACACTGCAGTACAAGTTACTGGAGCCAGTTCTGCTACTGGGCAAGGAGCGGTTCGCTGGCGTGGACATCAGGGTTCGGGTGAAGGGTGGTGGTCATGTGGCCCAGATTTATGCTATCCGACAGTCCATCTCCAAAGCCCTAGTGGCCTATTACCAGAAATATGTGGATGAGGCTTCAAAGAAGGAGATCAAAGACATCCTTATCCAGTATGACCGGACCTTGCTGGTAGCTGATCCCCGTCGCTGCGAGTCCAAAAAGTTTGGGGGTCCTGGTGCCCGTGCTCGCTACCAGAAATCCTACCGATAAGCCCATTCCGAGGATCAGGATTTACCTTTATAATAAACATTTTGGGATTGTTTAAAAAAAAAAAAAAAAAAAGAAGTTTGTTCTGTCTTAGAGTAAAGGAGCAAAGCGAATTGAGAAGAAGTCTTTCAGAAGACCCTAGGATGATATTTTTAAAGACTTATTTTTATTTCTAATTTTGTATATGTGTTTACCAAGGAGTTTTGTGCATGGGAACGTGGGAGCCTGCAGAGGTCAAAGGTGGGTATCAAATCTCCCTCCAGGATGATCTTTAAGTAAGGATCAAATAATCCCACTGCTTAAAGAGAAGAGCAGAGTTTACCTAATCCACATGACCTTGACCAGCCCCTTTCAGCTTTGCTTTAAATTTATCTTTGTAAGTTCATCTACTGGTTTGTTTTAATTAACTAGGATTGGCCTGAATAATAGACTTGAAATAGATGCTCCACTATTTGCTGTAGCCTCACAAGGCTTTATTTATTTATTTATTTATTTATTTATTTATTTATTTATTTATTTATTTTGAGACAGGCTCTCACTATAGCGCCAGCTGGCCTGGAGCTCATTGTGTAGACCAGACTGGCCTTGAAATCACAGAGATCCACCTGCCTCTGATTGGTGGGATTAAAGGCGTGCACCACCACGCCTGGCTTAAAGATGGTTCTTAGCTGTCATGTGGGTGCTGGGAATCAAACCCTGGTCCTCTGCAAGAGCAGTTGGCGCTCTTGACCACTGATCCATCTCTCCCCAGGTGTAAATTTTTATTTCTCCCCATGTTACCTATGCGAACAGCAGCCAACTTAATTTTAGTCTCTGAATTCTCATGGATTTATAAACCTGTATAAAGTTGTCAGCTCTGCTGGAGGAATTATGGTTAATGGACATACCACAAAGCATTGACCCAGAAGCAGACACAGGGTCATCCTCTGATAAAGATAACTCTGATCAATGTAATTACATCACTCTTATGAATTTAATTTGAAGAGTACCATTGTGGAAAAACTGATAGTTGTAGAATTTTAAGAATATGATGTTGTTCCTAAGATAATTCGTGGTCTTTCTCATTTTTCTATGGAAGCTGGGAAACTATATATCTGAGAATTAACTGCTAGATTCAACATCTGTTGAAAGCATGGGATATTCTGTGTCATCCAAATGGTTATATAATGAATATTTCACAAATGGTTGTAAATGTATTTGCAAATGCACAGAGTTGTGCACTGTTCATATAGAGATGTAGAACCTTGTCATTTGAAACACTAAAGTTCTTTCAGCTGTTCATAAAAGCCAATTCTTCACCCTGTGACACAGAAATATGTCTCAGCATCTTACTCCATCACAGCAAGTTCTCCTCTATTATTAGTTGGTTATGTGTTGTCTATTATTAAAATATGATATACAATATCAATATGCATTGGTTACTTTTCTTATTGTTGTCACCAAATAACTGACAGAACAGTTTAATAGAAGAAATTTTGCTACTCTGTCTTTTGGTACCAGTTCTTTATGCTGGGCAAAGCTTAGTAGCTGGGGCTGCCCTATACATGATCATGATTATAGTAAGTTGTGGCACGGCTTGTCCATATGGTGGTGGATCAGAAAGCACAGAACAAGAGAGGAATGAAAACAGATCTCATAATGAAGGCAGTCTCCCAGAAACCCACTTCTGCTAGCTAGGTGACAATCCCAGAGTTCCCTAACCTTCTAGGACAAATGGAGATAAAATCCTCAAACATATGAGTCTGCAGGGGACATTACGCATCCAAACTGTAATGGAATTTGTGAAATATTGATAAGTGGTGGAATATGGGTTACAGTGAGGTGACATTTTAGACTGGGAAAAAAGGGGATTAAAAACATTCCAACTTCAGTTGCAGTTTTCTCAAAGGGAAAAAGGTAGATAGGTTCCATTTTCAAAATTCAGAGTACTAAGAAGAATGGAAGATATGAAGAAAGTACCATTGAATTTTGGACTGTTTGGATACTTTCTTTTTATAACATGTGTTTCTGCAAGACATAATTTCACTTAATATAAACAGCCAGAATCTGCTAATTTTCTTAAATATGATTGATTTTAATAAGTTTGGAATTTGGGGTGGGATCATGGGAGAAATGCACACATAATAAAATTCAGGGATTGTTAGTATTTTTATTGGAATTTTCTTTGGGGGAGGATTCTGCTGGCCTTCTATCAGGAGGATCACTGTTCACCTGTATGCATCCTCTCCTCCCTTCCTCTCCCCTCCCCTCTCTTTCCTTCTTTTCTCTTCCCTTCAGTTCTCTGACTTTGTTGTTAAGGAAGGTATCCTTCAGATACCTTTGATTCAAAACAGAGCTTTTGAACAAGTCAATTATGCTGCTTCTGAGAAACAGTCATTGGCTTTTCATCTCACATATTTATCTTCTTCATCATGAATGATTCCAAGGCTGATTGCCTCATTCTGTAGAAGATTTTAGTGGAAAATTAGTTTCCATTCAAGTTTTATGAAATACTTCATTTTTATTGGCAAAAAATGGTAAGGATAGAATGGGTGGGGGGAAAGCATTGTTCTTCAATCTTTCAACATCTTCTCCAGGACAAGAGAAATCTAGAGGAGGCCACCATTGTACATTTTATACCTGTAGATTCCTCCTTCATAGAACAGTTCTGGGTCACTGGCACATGGGAGAGATTTATTATAAAAGTTCTGGGAGGTAAGCATGCCCATTTTTACAATATCAACACACTATACTGCTCTTAGGTCAGCAGAACTCCTTAAGAACATATCTAAAAAATGACTTATTTTTTTCCTGATGAAAAAGGAAACAGACTCATGTAAAGTTTGATCAGGGGAAGTTGTCGAGAAAGAAAAATCATCCCCCCCCTTAAAAAGCCTATTCAAAAACCAGATATAAGTGAACTTTTGTATGATAGTGCAGAGTGTGAATTAATGCACCAAGAAGATTAATAGCTTCAAAATTTTTCCAAGAAACCAGGTTGCATAAGAAAACTAGAACAATTCTGGGAAAAGCAAGAATAAGAGACTTTAAAAAAAAAATTCTGAGATGGTATTAGTACAATTACTTGGTCCTTCATGAACAATATATACAATATTTTTCAGGAAGCAATAAGGTCCAAAAATAAAAAATTAGGAAAAGAACAACCCGTCTTCTCCCAAGATATGAATAAAAGTAAATATTACAGTGTAGCAATCAATGAAATGAGAATCTCAACACAGCAGAAGTCAGAGACAGCAGGTACTTCTTTGGAAAAGGTCCAGAAAAGAAATGAATACATAACAATGTAATTAAGAAAAATTAAGAACAAACAGACTGTTAAGTTTATTCGAACCCGAGTCCGAAAATTCCCGCACCGACAAAGGAACAGCAAAGAATGCAATATGCAAGCAGGCGTTTATTGCGAGGCTGGCTAGCCAGGGTCAAGCCTCCTTCCCGACGCGCAGGTCAGGACGAGATAGGCAAGACCTCGAACAAAGGGGTCGGGTTATATTTACAAGTCCTGCAGGCCTTTGTCCTGAGGCCCGTGCTTTTTTGGCCAAACAATTTGTACCAGCACATATAATTGTAACCTATCAGTTTAAATATGCCTTACCTATTATCTAATGGGTTTAACAATTAACATTGCATAGTTCCCGCTCAAGCAGTGAAACCTTCCAACTGTCACATAGATAACAGCTTTGAACATTTGCTTGAGGGCAGGGTTAAGCGAGCCATGAGTTAGCTACTTTGGGTGGCAACTGGAAACTTTCCTCCTGATGGCCTGGTTTCTCTCTGCACGTCCATTGGGGTCTGTCCTTACACAGACATGGTTATAAATACAACAGAAGGGTAACATGAACAGTATGGTAAAAACTAGAAAATGTAGCTCTCTGTATAAATCTGAAAGAATGAAAAATGCTGAAATTGATATTGATACAAGAACTGGGGTGGAGCTGGGTTTTAGAAAAACTTTGGATCGTGTGTGTGCCCTGTGGGTTTGATCCTTACCAAAAGTAAACAAACTAACAAAACCAAAACTTACAGCAGACTCACCAACAATGATAAGAAAGAACATAGAGAAAAAGTCTTTAATTCTGTAGTCCGCATTATTTTATTGATATTTTATGATAATTTTCCCTGGTTACAAAATGCACATATTGCCGGGCGTGGTGGCGCACGCCTTTAATCCTAGCGCTCGGGAGGCAGAGACAGGAGGATCTCTGTGAGTTCAAGGCCAGCCTGGTCTACAGAGTGAGTTCCAGGCCAGCTGGGACTACAGGGAAACCCTGTCTCGAAAAGACCAAAACAAAACAAAACAAAAATACACATATTTAACATAGGTTAGATTTTTCAGAAGGCCCTCTGTCATAGCTGTCAGTGCCATGTAGACCTAAGTCACCTCGGAGGACAGGCCCTCAACTGAAGGACTTCCTAGATCAGATTGCCCTGTGGCCATCTCTGTGAGGCATTTTTTTCAATTGCTAATTGATGTAGGAGGGTCCAGCCCACTGTCTGGGGAAGTGTAGGGAAAGAAGCTATGCAAGCCAGAGGAAGCCCACCACTAAGCAGCATGCCTTTCCTTCTTCCTTTCAGTAACTGCTCCCAGGTCCTGCTTGAGCTCCCACACTGGCTTCCCTCAATGGTGGTTTGTAAATGCTTTCCTCCACTAGCTGGCTTTGGTCAGTGTTTTATCTTAGCAACAGAAGGACACCCTTTAAAAAGAATAAAGATTACACTGTATCTTTTACTTTAATATTAGAGGATTCCAGTGACCAAAACTGAGACACTAACATTGGCACCCACTGTTCACTAGTTCTTTTTTTCTGGCCCAGAATCTG
This sequence comes from Rhizomys pruinosus, assembly GCA_009823505.1. NCBI lineage: Eukaryota > Metazoa > Chordata > Mammalia > Rodentia > Spalacidae > Rhizomys > Rhizomys pruinosus. The sequence continues at coordinate 972,497 of VZQC01013000.1, read as the reverse complement.
ATCTAGAATTCCATATTACATTTAGATTTTTTGACTCTTTAATCTGCTTCAGTCTTTTATCTCTCTTGTTCATGGGTATGTGTAAAGTACTGGTGAAAATTTTTATAACATTCTCCCTATTTTAAGTTTGTCTCTTGTATTGTTCCCCATAACTGGAGTGACATTATGGATTCTGGGGGTAGAACACCACACAGAGACATACCATTATCACTGCCTATTAAAAGTTTATTGTAGGATAGTATTCTGGATTATCGTGGGTGACTTAATTTGCTTTTTACCACTATAGTGAAATGCCCGATCCTCGCAATCTATGGGAAAAACGTCATTTATTTATATTACAGTTTTGGAGGCAAAAAAGTAAAAGTTCAGGCTACCATATTTATTTAACCTCTGATGAGAGACTAATAGAAGATGACCTCATTCCAGGTTCACATGTAAGACAGATAAAGCACAAGGCTAGTCAAGAAGCCACAAAGGCCAGGGAGATGTTCTTTTATAAGAACAATTCCATGAGTACTAGTCCAAGGGTCCACGAGAACTGCATTAATTCCTGCAGAAGGAAGACTCCCAAGGATGTAAGGATCTCCTACTAAGCTCCACATCTTCAAGTTACCAATCCCTCAACATTGCCACACCTGAGACCAAGGTTCCTCATATGATCTGTTGTGGGACAAAGGATTTCCAAATCATAGCCATGGTCAATGTTAAGCTTGGTCATATAATTAAGATGGCACCTGTAGATGTTTCCATGGATATCCAGTATGTTTCCTACTATATACACAAGCTGTAGTGTCACTAAATGCAATGTACTCTGAAGGGGAAGGGAATTATCTCTTTCTGACAAGAATATCCAAGAAGTTATGGCTTTAAGCTAAAAAACTTCATAATAATTAGTTAATATATTTGTGATAGATTAAGTTTATAAAAAATTGGTTGTTGGTGTTCAAGATTTTTAGGATTTCAACAATTATGTTTGTGTTGTCCTAATAGTTATTGATCAGAAAAGTGAGTCATCCCTTCTTTCTCTTTTATTTCGTGGTTCAAAAATTCGATTCCATCAGTGTTTACTATCAATATTTGCTTCATTAAACTCTGTGGGATATATATATATATATATATATATATATATGAAACAAAGGTGTTTTAAAACCCATAAAGTACATCAGTGTAATTACATGTGAGAAGAAACAAACCCCAAACAAGAAAGTGGGTAGAAATCAAAGATAAAATCTGAGAGGCTTTTCATGGGAAAGGATGGTACACTTCTTTATAAGGGTGGAGCATAAGGGTGGATGTGTCCAGCTGTTTGAAACTAATGGGTTATCAACAACCAAAATACCCTGAAATAAATAAACACACTCCTCCTTGGGGAGAAGTGTTTAATATCCTCACGATTTGCATGGAATAGAGGTAGTCGTGGTTATAGGAAAGAAATTTTGCCTTTAGAACTGCAGTAAGAAAGCAGAAACATTCAGAAATGAAAGATTATAAACTTCATGTCCTCAAGATCCAAGAGCTATGAATTCCTCTACATTTACCTCAGCACATCAGGAGTAACAAACTTCAGTGCCATTCTTGATGCAGGATTGGCTGACTCAAACCCCAGCTCCTTAAGGCTGCGCCACTCTCCTCATGCCAGCCTTCCATCATAATCACTCTTGTCTCCAAAGCCAGCAAGGCTAGACTCAGAACCACAGCTGTCACATGCTTTACACTCAGATATGCAATCTAGAGAACAAAAGTCATGGTGGTAAAGGGGGACCTATTGGGGGACAGGAAGGAGACCAGGGAGAAAGGATGAGAGGGTGAGTGTGACCAAAGAGTGTGTGAAATGTCACCAGGAAGATCATTAGTTCACACAATTACTTTATACTCATTTTTAAAGAAAAATAAAAATAAAGCCAGGGAAGGAACAAAATGTCAGCATGAATCTTTAAGACTGATGCTTGATTGTGACATGTGACATAATCAGGAGACTGAATAACTTTTCCCACATTCTCCTGCAAGTCACTAAGTTAGGGAGCTGGAGAGTCGGAGCAGTGGTTAAGATCTCTGGCTGGTCTTGCATAGGACCTGGGTTTGGTTCCAAGCACCCACATGGTGGCTAACAACCATCTGTAACTGTAGTTCCAAGGAAACCTGACACCCTCTCCTGATCTCCATCTCCATGGGCATTGCAAGACATAAGTGTACTTACCGTACATGCAGACAATACACTTACACATCGAAAATTTTTAAGAAATGAACAAATAATGGGGCTGGAGAGATGGTTCAGCACTTAAGAGCACTGTCCATTCTTTCAGAGGACCAAACTTTAATTCCCAGCACCCACATAATGGCTGACAACCATCTGTAACTCCAGTTCCAGGGAATCTGACGCCCTCCTCTCACTTCCTTGGGATGACACAGGTGAACTTATATGCATGCAGGCAATACATTCATACACATAAAACAAAAAAATAAAATATTTAAAAAACAAAATACTTTAAAAAATAAACTATGTTATATATTTTCACATTGTTTTATAATATTTGTTGATTTAAGAGGGAGAAATGACTGCTTTAGTCTTTTTTTTTTTTATTATTAATTTTATTTATTTCTGTATGTGTATGAATGTACTGTCTGCATGCAAGTTTGTGCACCCGTGTCGTGCAACGCCGCGGAGGTCAGAAGAGGGTATCGGATTCCCCTGGAACTGGAGTTCTCCTGGAATTGGAGTTTCAGACGGTTCTTAGCCGCCATGTGGGTGCTGGGGATCGAACCGGCGTCCTCTGTAAGAGCGGTCGGCGCTCTTAACCGCTAGGCTATCTCTCCAGCCCCAACTGCTTTAGTCTTTTTGTATAACAGAAAAAAACATACAGAAACCACAAGTTTAAGTACTATACGTTTTTCACAAATTGAATACAAGCATCTCATCATTATCATGAACATGACTCTTTCCCATATTCTGTTACACCTCTTCCTTATTGACTTACAGAAGTTATTTATATATTCTGGATATGAACTTTTTATACTGTATACAGGTAAAAATTGCAAAATGCCTTGAAGGCAACATTATAGCAAGGGCAAGAGGGTGATAGTAAAATAAATCATTATAGATTAGCTCATAGAGTAGTATGATTCTACTTTAGTAATCCAACCAGGTACTAGACATGGGAAAATCAAAGTAAAATGGGCAAGAACAGTTGAGCTTTGTGCTGTCACTGGATCACTCATGTGGCAGCTTCCACCTGCCAGTGACAACTCATCTTAGATAAAATACTCTTAAGAGACAATGAACTTCAGGCTCAATGCTGGTGGGGGATTGACCAACCATAAGGGGCAGCATAAAATCATAGACATAGTTGCCACTGGCCAGTCTTTATACACCAAAGGTGTTTCTTAGAACAGCAAAGCTACCTATGGCCTAGCAAACATCTCCAGACGTATCTGCTCTTCAACACAGGTAGATAGGTACTATGCACAGCAAAAAGAAGTGAGAATTTTCAGATAAAGAAAACTGTCTGAGCCTCAGTTAATCACTTCTTGCCTGGGGCCATGTCATTGTATTACTGAAACGCTATAAGTAAGATTTCTCATCTTTTACAACAAGTTCACAGAAGTGTACTATGGATGGTGTCTTTTTTCCACCTCTATAGACAGGCTAATTACAAATAATAATCTCTTAGGAAGACATAACTAACCTATGTGCATCCAATAACATTACTTAAAATAGAAAGCAAACAATGCCAGATTAAGAAGAAATTGAGAAAAACATAATTGCTGCGAGACTTTATCACAGTCTCATCAGAAAGACAACATCAGCAAATAGACAGAGTGAGACTACAGAGGTAAACACACTTCATCTAAGAATATATCCAAGGGGCTGGAGAGATGGCCTAGCGGTTAAGAGCTCCGACCGCTCTTGCAGAGGACCCGGGTTCGATCCCCAGCACCCACATGGCGGCTGAGAACCGTCTGAGACTCCAATTCCAGGAGAACTCCAGTTCCAGGGGAATCCGACACCCTCTTCTGACCTCCGCGGCATTGCACGACACGGGTGCACAAACTTGTATGCAGACAGTACATTCGTACACATACAGAAATAAATAAAATTAATTAAAAAATTAAAAAAAAGAATATATCCATGATACTCACCCAACAGAGAAACAAAGTCTGTACTTGTTGGTTACATGGTCTCATGTGGAATGAGCACAGCCAGTAAGATAATGCAAGCTTTAGCATATTTTAAGTGGCTGAAATATAATTAAAATTTTTTTTTCCTGATGCCAGTGGAGGTGATCTAAAATCAATAACCAACAATTTTAGAAAATTCCCATTTGTTTAGAAATAAAGGAGTATATTCCTAGTAACCTATATGCCAAATAGTAAATTCCCATAAAAGAAGAAGACATTTGATCCAGAGACTTTATGAACAATTTCATATATTTGCAAATCTAGAAGAACTGGAAAGTTCTATAGTAAGGAGCAAGTTTTATAAAGTTCTATAGTAAGGAGCAAAAAACAGATACATCTGAATTACTCTGCAACCGAGGAAAGTAAAGCTGTGGTTAAAGACTCCAATGAAGCAGAATTCAAGGCCAGAAGCCAGCAACAATTCATTTCCAAATGTGGAAAAACATTCCCTATAAATGTATTTGATGAGGTAGGTATAACATTGATAGCAAAACTAAAACAGTCATTAAAATAAAGAAAAGTCACAAGTCCATCTCTGTCATAGCCATGTGGACAGTGAATGCATAGACACATCCCAGTGAGGTTACATTATACCAGGAGCCCCAACACAGACACATCAGCAAACCAGGAACAATAGTACAGAGACATCAGGATGACCTCATACCAGGAACAACAACAGCACACAGACATCAAGATGACCCAGCACAAGGAACAATGCAGATTTTTTTTCTATTTTCTAAGCAAGATATATGACTTAACATGAGAAAATTACTGACATTTATCCCACTAGTGTAAAACAGAAAAAGCATATATATGTATATATGTACATATATATGCACATATATATGTATATATAGTCATCTCAACAAATACAAAAAGTTGATTAAATTTAACAGCATCAAAGAGAAAATCCTTTATAAGTTATAGGTTAAAAAAGCAATCATCTGTCATTGATAGATGTGTCCAGAAGCCTTTCTGAGAATCATACCCAGGGGAAGTCCTGAGCTGCCCCACTGAAGCTCAGGAAGAAGACCGGGGTATTCACTCCACTGACCACAATTTGCATTTGGCTTCTGATCTTAGTGCAATGAAGGAAGAGGATTAGGAAGGAATAAGTACAACATGAACAGTCAGGGAAGAGGAGGCAGTGCTATCCCCATGCACTTAGCATCAATAATTAGCAAAATGAAAATTTACAACCATAGTCCATGGGCAGGGTAGTAGTTCAATGGTAGAGCATCCCATATAGTATGCACAGGGTCCCACATTTTATTCCCAGCACACACACACATATACACATACACACACATGTATCAATGATAATTCTGGAAAGCATAAAATATTTATGATGAAAAGAAAAAAATTATGAAGACCATTTACATAAAATGCTTCAAATAGTGTTGAAAGACCTGGATAAGTGGAAGAAAATAACACTTTAGATACATCTGACAAAGCATTAATTTCCAGAGTATACAAGCTACTCAAAAAACAAAGAAGAAAGAAAACAAATGAATCACTCAGAAGATGGAGCAAAGATCTGAACAGAGACTTCACAGAGGAGGAATTAGAGATAGCTGAGAAACACCTTAAAAGTGTTCAACATCGCTAATAATTAAGGAAATGCAAATTAAAACCACCTTAAGATACCACCTTACTCCAGTAAGACTGGCTAGGATCAAGAAAACAAATGATGCCAAGTGCTGGAGAGGGTGTGGGGAAAGGGGAACACTCATCCATTGCTGGTGGGAATGTAAACTTGTGCAGCCACTATGGAAAACAGTGTGGAGAACCCTTAGAAGACTCAAAATGATCCTGCCATTTGACCCAGTCATACCACTCCTGGGTATATACCCACAAGACTCATCTTACTGCAGAGATACATGCACAGCTATATTTATTGCCGCTCTGTTCACAATAGCAAAAAACTGGAATCAACCCAAATGCCCCTCAACTGACGAGTGGATAGAGAAAATGTGGTACATGTACACAATGGAATTCTATGCAGCAGTAAAGAAAGACAACATCATGAACTTTGCAGGTAAATGGATGGAGCTTGAAGACATCATGTTAAGTGAAGTAACACAGTCCCAGAAAAACAAACGACAAATGGTATCTCTCATATGTGGACGCTAGTACCAATAACCCAGTTATAAATATTTCTTGTGGAGAGGGATGCATATTAAAAGAACAACAACAGAAAGATTGCATCAGAAGGCTGACTGAAATGGTGACTCGGGAGGGGTGGGAGGGGTGGGAGAGGGACACGGGTGTATATTCGATTGGTGCATGTTTAATTGACGTGAGTTCAACAAGTATCCAGTTTTGCCCAGACTCTGTCTACAGGATACATGGTGTTTTAGGACTTAGTAAAAGTAAATATGTGCATATTGGACAACATTGGTTTGAAGGCTGATAAAAACGGTAATGCATCTGAGTTAATTGGTGATATAAATTGCTCTTGTCCACATTAGCTTTAACTAAAATCTGTATAACAATTACTTTGGGATTGGTATAAACAAATGTTCTCTATAATTTTGCTGTCATATAGTATCACCTGGTAGCAATCTCTTTCACCTATAGGATGATTTAACTCAAAAATAAACTTTGTTTCCCAAGTTAATCACATACAGTAACCCAAAACAGCATGGGTGAACTTGATGAAATCTGTGCCTTGATTCCACCCTATAGGTATGTATAAAACAACTGCTTTTTTGAGACTCATGGGTCAAAAATAAAAACCTTAAATAAAAAAGGGGGATATAGATAGATATGAAAACTTTTTGTCAAAAAACCTTGCAACCCAAATCTTAAAACTAACTATGGGAAAGGATTTGTATGTTCCAACAGGCCAGAGTATCACCAACTTAATGGCTGAGAAAGAAAATGCAGCTTTGCAGTGAGTAGGATGTACCAGAAAGTGCCAGCAGAAGGATTGACTCCTCTGGGCATTGAAGGGAAGAAATGCCTCAGATTGCTGCAGACATCAGGCCCCTCTGTGGATCCTACTAGTAACAACTATTTTTAATGATTCCTAACGAAGCTTACCTTCTAGGTGCCGCAAAGGTTTTAATACAAGAGACTTTCTTAACTCCCCCCCATAGAATAAGGAGAAATATGATGATGATGAGGTCGTTCTCCAGCTGTAGATTGGAGCCAGCTGTTATAGAGGTATTCTCTTGTAAAATCGGTAAAACTGCCTTCTTTAATTGACTAATGGACATAGAAACTGTGAAAAGGATTATTCTCTATTCAGAACCAAATATAATGCTAAAGTCTCCTTAAGCTATGCACTTAAGCAAAATATATTAATACAGGAGCTCTGACATCAACAATGGATTATTCTACCAAGGAGATGTTGGCCAGGGGATCCAAGCCCCCACAAAAGGTAAAGGCTCCTTGCCTCCAAACTGGGATATCTGCAGGAAGAGAGGCGATAAGGCCCTGCTGTTGAAGACCTGATATAAACATGGGAAAGATGTATGGAGACCGCACTTGCAAGTATACAGATGGTCTCTGGAATGCCAGAGAGTGTTACCAAAGGCCACTAAACCAATAAAGCAAATATAGGTCTCCTTGAGTCAAGCAAGACTCCTCCGTCAGCACCAGCTACACCTCATCTGCCTGGAAATACTGTGCAGCAGTGGCAGCCATATGTCTGTATATCCCAAATCTAATTGGCTATTAGCTCTCTCCTTGGAGGAATAACCCACGGCTGATGCCACAAGCTTACATCCTCTAATGGTTAGGAGATGTTATAAACCACACGAAGACCCTGTCATACTTAACAGAAGAAAATGTAATTCATGGATTAACATACCATCCAAACATCTGTGTCTATACCAAAGTAACCTACCATAACAATTAGTACTGTTTAAATACCTATATATCTAATTGCGTGTGCCTCATTAGTAGGATTGAAAGGCTATATATTATACTTTTTAAATACCTATATATCTAATTGCATGTGCTTCATTAGTAGGATCGAAGGTTATGCCTGGACAAGCTGGCAGCCCATGAAAGAAAACAGCCAGAATTGACTAGAGACCAAGACAACAGCTCTAGAGAAAGTTGACTGTTTTGCTTCTCATCCACCTGTGCCCCTTTTCTAAGCCTAGGGAACAATTTGCGGAAGAGGGGACATGGTAGAATGTAAGGGCTGCAATTGGGGTGAATGGTGAAACTACAACAATATAGACTGGACACTCATTTGATCAACTTGATTGAACATACAAGCCCCCCCCTGCTGGATGGCGGGACCCATGAGCTGTGAGGGTTTGGGCACAACTGCTTGCAAATTGGTTTTACATGAAGGATGCTGTACTCACAAATTATCACTTATTGTTAAAAAAATGAAAACAAAACAAAACAAAAAAACAGAGAAGTTACGGCAGAATGCATGATCTGGGATGGGTAGGGGTGGGGTGGGGGGAAGGGAAGGGGATATATGCCTGAACTGAATTGGAAAATGATCTATGAAATACACAAAGCATCAATAAAAATTAAAAATAAAATAAAAAAAAGAAAAGAAAAAAATTATGAAGACCATTTACATAAAATTCTTCAAATAGTGTTGAAAGACCTGGATAAGTGGAAGAAAATAATACTTTAGAGCTTTGCTTTGTGTATACGTGTGGGTATTAAGTAATATGCTCATTTTAAATTCATAAAGAAATGAAATGTATCAAGAATAACAGAATCTTGGATAAGTATGAAGCTAAAGGTATGAGCAATGTGGATTACAGTAGACTGCTGCAATAATGCAAACAGCGGCATTCTTGGACAGATAGTGCAACAGAAGGGTCAGAAATGCACTCGTTCATGAAGTCTTGGGTCTGGGATTCACAGGAAACCAAATGATCTTTGCAGTGGATAATTTCGAATCAACTAGACATCTTTGGGAAAACAATAAATATTGAGCCTTCTCATACATCAAACACAATAGCGATTTCCAAATAAAGTATACGTCTAAATTTGATACAAATGCAAGATAAAAGCAAGCTACAGAGAGGGGTAGTGCATGTTAACTGCTATCTATAGCTAATAAAGCCTTGTTCTAGTAATAAGAAAAACTCCTATACATCATAGGAAAAAGACATCTGATTAGACAGAACAATGGCTAAAATATTCATTGAAGCATTTTACATAAAAATTTTAAGTTGTCTACAAATATATTTAATTCCTTTTTTGTAATTTTTTTCAGGGGACAGGGTTTCCCTGTAGCCCCAGTTGTCCTGGAATTTGCCGTATAAACCAGGCAGAACTTAATCTCACAGAGATCACTTGCCTCAGCCTTCTGAGTGCTGGGAGTAAATGGGTGTACCACTGTACCTGGATAATTCCTCAGTTTTCTTAGTGAAGAAACAGAATTTAAAAAACTCAGAATAGGTCATGGGATATGGCTTAGTGGGTTAAGCATTTGCCATGCAAGCACAAGACCCAAGTTTGAATCACCAGAACTCATGTAAACCTCAGTGTGGTACCACATGTCTCTAATCCCAGTTGCTACAGTGGAGTGGAAAGCAGACACAGGAGACTCTGTTGAAGCTCAGGAGCCAGCTATCATGGTGTACACAGCAGCTGTTCTGGTGTACAGAGCAGCACAATACCAGAAAGCTTTTCTCAAGTTGTCCTCCGAACTCCACACATGCAGCATGGACATGTGCACCTGCACACAGACACACAGACAGACAGACAGACAGACAGACACACACACACACACACACACACACACACACACACACACCAAAAGATTTTTTTAATGAACGAAAAACACTGTCCACACGTCAAATTGGGTAAAATGAGAATTTGGAAAACTATGCATTCTGGTGAGGGTGCTGTTGAGCAGTAGGGACCATCATAAGCTGAAAAGAGGCATCTAACTTGACACAAACACTTTAAAAAATGGTTAGTTGGTAATATCCATTAACGTTATTAGAAATATCACATTTTTAGCACACTTAGGTACATAACCAAGTATGAGACAGAAGGCCAGCACTATTTTGTTCAGTTCAAAGTGAAAACACCTCAAAAGAAGAACAGTAAACAATCGCATACTCATTCAGTGTGATCCTACAGAGTCCTGCAAAGGAAATGTGATCCTACAGAGTCCTGTGAAGGAAATAGTATTGCTATGTGCAACAACAAAATATATTGGACAAAATATTCTAAGCAAATTTGTATATAGTGAATTACTCTACTTACATATTGTTCAATAAACAAGGAAGAGAAATTTATTTTGTTAGAACTTAAGGCATAGATGGTTACCTTTGGGAAAAAAGAGTGGCAGCTCCCTCTGAACTTGCCTCTGTTCATTTCTCCCTTGGGCTGCTGGCTGTAGAGGCTGTTTGCTTCAGGACATTCTATTCATCTTCAGAGTTATGATTTGTGTATACATCCATATGTCTATTTTGATTGTACATTTAAAACGGAGAAAGTGTTTACTTAAAGTGGTCCCCTAAGTGATGACAAAAGCACAGAGTGCTCCAGTTGAGCTGAATGTGTGTGGTGAGTAGTGTGTGTACAAGTTGTATGGTAAAATTAAAGTTCGGGATCAAGGAAGCAGGCTAAACATTGACAGAACTTCACTTTCCTTCTATTAGGCATGGCAGCAATAACTAATTCTAGTGCCTAAGTAACTAAAAAAAAATGAACAAACCAGAATTTTCAGCTTAAATGTGGGTGCGTGTTTCAAAATTACATAACTATTAAGTAATAAAATTGTTTATCAGAGTGATGAAAAAAAGCCAAAATGGTTGAAGTCAGGTGAAATATTTCACATTTATCTTTAATTATGATTTTTTTCATTTTATAACACCATTAGTATTTTTTTGCATTCTAATACTACACAGAAGAAAATATACAACAATTTTAAGATTTCAATGTATTATTATTGTCTGATGTATGTGTGTGGGGCGGTGGTTATGGCAGGCATGTGGAAGCCAGAGGACAGCTTTGTGGAATTTGTTCTTTGCTTCCATTTTTACGTGGACTTGAGGATTTATTTATTTATTTACTTATTATGTTTTCAGAGATTATTATTGCATAGAAGAAAATAATGCTTATATTATGAAAAATTCACCTAACTCCTAGATAGAATGATAAGAATTAACATCATGAATCATTTATGAATGCTTTGCCTGCATAATGTAAGTAGACCCATGTATGCAATGCCCATGGAGGCCAGAAGAAGGCCAGATTCCTCTGGCATTGCGGTTACTGGCAGTTCTTAGCTGTCATGATAGTGCTGGGAACTGAACATGGGCCCCCTAGAAGAGCAGTTAGTGTTCTTCACTGCTGAGCCATCTCTCCAGCCCGTCTTAAAAGCATTTTTTAAAACCCCAATTCCCACCACATTTCTAAGAATAGCTCTAAGTTTAAAATGAACTACACTTCTTTTGATGACAAGGTGATTCTTAGGACAATTAGCCTTAGGTTAATGAAGTTAATAGAGTATATTTAATTCTTTAAATTTTTGTTATATTGTTTTATTAATTCCTATAATTATGCATGGTGTTTATTTTTCAAAAAATTAGATTTTATTTATGATTTATGGTGAGTGATAATTATATTATATAAATTTATTTTCTTATTTTTCCATCATTTGATTATTGAAATTTACAGAATTATCTCCATTTATGATGGGGAAGTACTAAGACAGAATTAGAATACAAGATAGAAAACAGTTCATGAATTACTCTGTATTGCTTATGCAATACAATGTGTTACTTTTCAAAGCACAATATAGTTTTATTTAGGTTCCATCAAGCTTCATAATACAGATAGCATTTTCTCATGCTGTTCCCTGTATAAGAAATATTTTATTACGTAAGTAATTTACTTCAGAAGTGTCAAGTGTAAGGTACTGAGTATAAATGCTCAGAGCCTAGAGAGCAATTGCAATCTGTCTGTCCCATGTGCTTTGTTCTTCCCATGTCGAATCTCTTCTTGCCTTGCTACAGCTTCACATCACAAATCTCGGTGTCTGGAAACTGTCAATCTCCTATGTAAGGGAACAATGGCATGTTTTCTTTTTACCACCTAATTATTACTCTGTTAGAGAACATATTTGCTCCAAAGTGGCTTGGTGGAATTCATTGGTTGCTCTATGTCAGGAAAAAGCACAGACAGAGCCCATGGAGCTGCAGAGACAAAGGCCTCTCTCCAGACTCCAGGAGGCTTGAAGCAGATTCTGCTGCTCTGGTGGACAAATGTTTCTTGTGGTGGGTGGTCCACTGGGAGGTAACTGGAAATCTGCAGTATGTTCACCACAATCAACACAAGGGCACAATAGCTGCTCTGTAGGGAATTTGGGGAGAGGAATTTGTTTAAATTAAACTGCAAGCTTGTCAGAGTGGGAAAGGCATTCTCAAATGCTCTGGGCATTGTCTAAGAACATGCAGATTAGCAATCACCTAGTCTCAGGCCAGACCACTGCTAAAAAGTTCAAACTGAAAGAGTGAGATATGAAGATGAAATACTGCCTATACATTAGTGATTCCAGCATTTAGCAAACTCTCCTATGACATGGTTCAATGTGAAATGTCATTCTTATCAAACAGGCCCAATAAAAAGACACATGATAGATCTCTTATTAACTATTTACTTATTTTCTATTTCAATGCTAGGTCTAAATAGTAAAGGTTAAATATACCCATTGGAAGAAGCAGATACAGAGCAAAATTGTCTGCGGTCCTCAGTAAATTTCTATTAAGAGAGTGCAGTGTGTGTGACCCAATTCTCCTGAGTATGTTTTAACAACAACATGGGCTGTAGGCTAGAAATGCATTTGAGGCCCTTGGGTTCAGACCTCTAAAGAAATTAAGTCATGGCTTAACTAATGATGTCTGGGGGGAAGTAGTCATTTCCCAGAGCAAAGCATTATGGGTCACTACTGCCATCCAGGGATTCTTCACTTGGATGCAGAGAAGAATGTAAAGGGGCACGGAAAAGTTCACAGACAAGAGAAGAAGTTTTGTGAAAAGAGCATTATGTTTTCTTAAGAACACCTTTATTTTATTTTATTTTGTTTTGTTTTATTTAATTTTATTTAATTATTTTATATACTTATTTTATTATTTTATACACTTATTTTATCTTATTAATTTAATTCAATTTAAATTTTATTTTATTACATATCTGAGCATATTGCATGCATGTAAGTAAGTGCACCGGGATTGTACAGTGCCTGCTGAGATCAAAAGAGGCTGTCAGGTCTGCACTAAGTTTTCTAACACAGCAAAGTCAATACCTGAACCTAAAACCCTTCTGTAATATTCTTTTCTTTCCATGTCTTTAGGGAGTACAGACTGCTTATCCTTTCGTGGGAGAAGAGCCATTTCTTATTAAAGTCTACAACGAAAAAAGGAATTACAAGTGAAGAATGAATTGCAAATGAGCAAAGAAAACCTTTTACTAGCCCCTCCAAAAACTTTGATTTCTAGGTATATATTTTGAAATTATATGTAAAGGACTTTGAAAATCATTATCTAAAGAAAAATATTTTCCATCTCACTTTAGAAAACCAGTGAGTAAGGTAAAGCAACCCACTCATTTCTCTAACCCAAGCCTGCTGGGTCTTCAGAATAACTGTTCTGGTTTCAATTACATGATCAATTGTTTTCCCCAAGCCAACATGTTGATCACCACATTAAATAACAGAAGATGGAGAAACAAGAAGCTGTGCAAAGATCCGAGTGTAGAAGATTGAGTGAAAAGTTCACAGATGGAGCAAAGTTAACCAGAGAAGCCCTGAGCAGTAGGTTTTTGAAGGTCACTTTCTTTTTTTTATTTTTATTTTTCATTTATTATTTTTATTTTATGTGCATGAGTGTATTGCCTACATGTATGTGAGTGCACCCATGTCATGCAATGCCCATACGAGTCAGAAGAGGGCATCAGATTCCCCTGGAACTGGAGTTATGAGCAGTTGTTAGAGACCATGTTGGTGCTGGGAATCAAACCAGGGTCCTCTGCAAAAGTGCTCTTGACCTCTGAGCCATCTCTCCAGCCTCTGAAAGTAACTCTGCACCCACAGACTCTTTGTGTTCTAGAGGAAGAGCAAGCAAAGCAGACCGGTCTAGCTGTGGTTTCAGTTGACTGGCTTTGGAGGCTGTCTTCCAGAACTGAATGTTCCCAGCAGAACGGAAGAGCTACTCTCAAAGGTCAACAAAGCCTGCTGGCCAAGCGGGGAGTTTCTGTCTGACTTGTCACAAGTCACTCAAAGGTCTATTCTCACATTTGATTGAAAATTGACTTTCATATCTGCTGCAGAAACTTTTCTATTGCTGGTGAGGCAATCAAGCAGAGAAGAGAAAAGCCGTCCTCAGCACACACCCATCATATCTAACTCAGATGGCTTAATGTTTAATAAATGTTGGACATTGTCTTATGTTTATTAGGAAATAGTGAATAAAATGATCAATTTAGCTAAACCAACATTGATTATTTTTCTGAATAGAGGAAATGACCGAAATACTAAATATTGACAACTCATAAACCAACATCTATTTATCCTGAAAAGTGAGTTAAGAAAATCTATTTAAAATCTATTTTAAAATTCTATTTATTCAGCTTTCAATTACCAAAATGAATTAATGAAAAAATAATTTTAAACTTATGGTCAGATTCCAAACTATGTACTAATTTGACTAATGATGCTAAGAATAGGCTATTAGACGGGGCTGGAGAGATGGCCTAGCGGTTAAGAGCACCAACTGCTCTTGCAGAGGACCCAGGTTTGATCCCCAGCAGCCACATGGCAGCTAAGAACTGTCTGTAACTCCAATTCCAGGAGAACTCCAGTTCCAGGGGAATCCGAGACCCTCTTCTGACCTCCGCGGCATTGCACGACACGGGTGCACAGACCTACATGCAGACAGTACACTCATGCACATACAAAAATAAAATTAAAAAAAAAAGAATAGGCTATTAGAAACATTATTCAAAATCCTCATACTTGCTGAGGATAAACTAATGTTAGTTACAGATCTGTCCATGGACTAGAAATATAACCTAAATTTAATGTCATGACTTTTCTGGCTTCCCTTCTTCCTTTTTAGTTATTTATTTTGAGGTGCAGGGACTGGAACCCAGGCTTCATGCATGCCAGGCAAGCACTGTACTACTGACATACACCACTTGTCCATCTATTATATTTATGCTCCTTTTGGAAAGCAACTCTAGATAGAGTTTTGTGGTGCAGTAGTGTCCCTGAAATTTACTTTAGAGTTGGTGTGAGAGGCAGTGTTCCTGATACCTATGAATATAGTCTTAGTTTTCTCACTACTCTGACTAAGAAGCACTTTAGGGGAGCAAAGGCTTATTGTGGCTCACAGAGGAGGGATACAGTCAGTCCATCATGGCCTACCAAAGACATGGCCACAAGCTGATCACAATGCATCTGTAGTCAGGGAACAGAGAGTGGAATGCTTGCTTCCTCCTTTCTATTCATTTCAGGACCCCATTTCCTGAGGTGATGCCATCCATACTCGGGGTGGAGCTTCCCTGCTTAGTTAATTCTTTTGGAAATGCTCCCTTAGACACACCTAAGTGTGACTATGTGTTTCCATGGTGATTCTAAATCTTGTCCACTTGACAATGAAGATTAACCATCACAAAGCCTTGCTGTCCTTAGAAAAAGATACTTTCTACAGAGGCCACAGGATGTGGTTTTCAGAATGAACTTTCAATATACAAAGTTATTGTGGAGCTCTCAAGATCTCAGGGAGAGTGGTAACTTGTGTGAGGAAAGTGTTCCCCTCAGCCATGCAAACCTCAAACATGGAGAAGACAACACAGCATTTCCCATGACTCTTAAGCTAGGGTTTCACAGTACTTTCAGTGTCATGGGCTCAAATCTGGCAAGGCTCCTGAGTTTGTTTGGTAATAGTCTCATCCTGTCTTGTCTTTGAAGCTTTGAGGTACCCAACTCTGTACCATACAGTCCTGAAAGCAAAGTCTTGAAAGCAAAGACTTAAAAGCATAACTAGACTATGCAGGAGCATTCACTCGTCTATGGATGTCTATGAGACAATAGGGAGCAGGAAGTCAAGCAACGGGAGCATGATTTGATGTGGCCTGCTGCTGCTGATTACTGACTTGCGGACCCTGCCCTCCTTGTTGTGATTCACTAGTGCCTTTTGATTAAACACAGACTTGGATTCAGTTACCACAGCATGCATCATCAGCCTGCTGCTTCCTTCCTCTCTTGCTTCCTCCTTTGTAAATGAATTCCTACCCACTCGTGGTCATTCTGTCAGGCTTAGGTGCACTCTCAAGTGTATAAACAGAGGTGGGCTGGTAGGCATTGGGATACTCAGAAATGGAACTCGGAACTCTTGATCCACAGACTGTGTTCATGTCAGTACTTCAAACTGACAAGCTGACCTGCCCACAGAGACTGAAGAGCTATGGAAATACAGCAGTGTCTACTTGGACTAAAGTTCTACCTCCTCCTGGCAGCCTTGAGATGGTCTAATTTTCATGTATGGTCAGTTTAAGTTTGACTCTACTGGATTCATTTTTGTCCACATTAGAGTCTATTCCTTGTCGTCCACTAGCTGGGATCACCTTCTCCATAGTCACAACAGATATAGGGTGCTCTTTGAGTCTGCATTCCAGGATTGCACAAACTCTAATGGACTTGGACTATGTCTCTGTGATTTTCTTTGCAAAGATTAGCCCTCCATTTCTTTTCAGAAGCTATGAATTTGAATAGTCCATTCAAGGTGATAATGTACTTTAGGGAAACTTCCTGTGGGGTGGTAGAACTAAGAGACCAAAGGCAATCTGGAGCCATCTGCTCAATTTCCCACCACATGATAAAACATTAGCACAGGTGATGCTCAACAAAGGCTCTGAAATTGGGATAGTTCCTGACACCATGGAATTTAAGTCTGCTTATAAGTTCTGCTCACAGCTTTTGGTGTGGCCTCAGGTAAAATAACAACCATTCAACACAAATGTTAGCAGATTAAGCTCTGGAGTAACCACTCTCCCTCACAAATAAAAGAAGATTGTTGTCTTGTTTGCTGTCTGTTGCTGTAACAAAACACCAACTTGGAGAGGAAAGGATTTGCTTGGCTTACATATCCCAATCACAGTTCATCTTTGAAGGAGGCCAGGGCAGGGATTTACAGGTTAGAGAAACACTGCTTATGGCTTGTTCCCTTAACTTTGCTCAGCTTGCTTTCTGATACACTCAACAATCAAGAAAATGCTTCATAGACATGCTGACAGAAATAGAGGAAATTCCCAGGATTAAGTTCCAAGTTCCCTCTTTCAGGCTGCGTAAAGTTGACTACTGAGGCTATTCAGGGCAGTTGTAGGGCAGAGAGAGACACTCTATTGCCTGAGTTCTGTGATTCTCTGGCTATATCTATGAACTCAATTAATTGCCAAGAGTTGTTAACAAGAGAAGGCAGAGCAATTTATTTCATTTTGTATTTGTTGGTGATCTTGGTAAGAGAGTAATCTTTAAATCTTATAGACAAAAATCTAATATGTTTGTGAAGGAATGAAATGATAAATGACTATTTATACTGGGGTAGCGATTTCTTAGGATATAAAAATGAGAAATATGGATAGTGTATGCTTGATATTGTAGAAGAGGTCATTATAGTTTGTTTATTCAGATTCACTGATGACCCACAACCCACTTAGGGTTAGAGTGATAACTTGGGTTTGATGGCAAAGGATATTTTCTAGTCCTGTTATGTGGTGAACCTACTACCTCCCAAGACAACCTTGAGAGTTTGCTGTATTTACAGGAGAAGAGCCAGAATGGCCCATTCTGAAGGTCTTCAGGAAATTTCAACTTGAAATAACTTACCCATTTGGAAAACTTTGAGGTGTTGCATTTTGAACTCTTTCAAGGTACAGCAGAAAGTTCCTAGAATACCCTTATGCTAACTTGGGTAGGCATAAGTGAGAGTTCTTTCCTTGGGATACAGAAGCATGCTGCAGCCGCCTCTACAGTCCTGTGCCTTGTCCCTACCAGGACTCAGGGTAAACAGAAAGGGCTCAGATTATTCGCATATTTTTAGTAATTGACCTCTGGCTCTAGATCTTACACTATGTACAAAGCAAAACCTTTTAAGGTTTTAGGGGAGAATTTTTTTTTTTTCTAATTAAATTAGTTTTTATTGATGCTTTGTGCATTTCATACATTTTTTCCAATTCAGTTCAGGCTTATTTCCCTTTCCCTCCCCCCCACCCCCACCCCATCCCAGATCATGCATTCTGCCATAACTGTCCTGCATCTTTCTCTCAGTTTTTTTTTTCATTTTTAGCTATAAGTGATAATCCATGAGTACAAGCATCCTTCATGCAAAACCTATCTGCAGGCTGTTGTGCCCAAACACCTACAGCCCCACCATCCAGTGGGGGGTGACAGGTTGTTTGTTCAATCAAGTTGATCAAATGAGTGTCCAGACTACATTGCTGTAGTTTCACCATTCACCCCAATCGCAGCCCTTACATTCTACCACGCCCCCTCTTCCGCAGGTTGTTCCCTAGGCTTAGAAAAGGGGCACAGGTGGATGAGAGGTAAAACAGTCCACTCTCTCTGGAGCTGTTGACTTGGACTCTGGTCAATTCTGGCTGTTTCCTTTCATGGGCTGACAGTTTGTCCAGGAATAACCTTTCGATCCTACTAATGAAGAACAAGCAATTAGATATATAGGTATTTAAGCAGCACTAATAGTTATGGTAGGTTACTTTAGCATAGACACATGTTTGGATATGTTAATCCATGAATTACAATTTTCCCCCCTGTTAAATATGACAGGGTCTTACTGTGGCTTATAACATCTCCTAATTTTAAATAAAATATTAAGAGGCCATCCCTTTAATTACTCAGCATTCATGGAATTCATTTTCTTTTTTTATAATGTTTTATTGATATTTTGTGTATTTCAGACATCATTTCTCAGTTCAGTTTAAACATATTCCCCTTTCCCTTCCCCTCACCCCACCCCAGATCATGCACTCTGCCATAATTGTCCTGCATCTTTCTCTCAGTCTTTGATTTTCTATTTCAGACAGAATGTTGTCTTATGAGTCTTTGAGGTTTTTTTTTTAATATGTGTATTTTTTATGTGGCTTTAGAGCCAGATGATTGAGTTCAAACCCCGATTTTTTTACTCAGTTATACAATCAGAAACAAGTTAACTTAGTTCTTGAAAATCTAAGGCTTTATCAATAATGTGGGAAAATGAATAATTAAGAGCACTCATACCTGGGCATGCTGACTCATAGCTTTAGTTCCAGCATTTGGGAGACAGAGGCAAGCAGGTCACTCTGAATTCATTTAATGCCAGCCTGGTCTACATAGTGAGTTCCAGGCCAGGTGGGACTACAGGCAAACCCTGTCTCAAACACACACATACATACACACACACACACACACACACACACACACACACATACACACACACAAACACACAGAATACTCATATAAGAATTCTCTAAGCTAAAGACCAGGGGGCTTGATATTTACTTATCCTCTCCTACTCTGAAGGCTAAGTGCCCCCCTGAAGTCTGTTGGCATTGAGTGGAAGGAAGGTTCTCTGTAGCACATTAATCTCTGTTTAATCTAATTCAAGCAAAATCCATTGAGTACCTACAATGTACCAGATACACATTGATGACAAAACTGTTATATTGTGTTCTTTTTATGCTGCAGGCCCTTGGATAAGAATTACATTGCCTTTATATTTTGAGTTGACAACTCTGGGTAGACCCAGGTGGTATTTAAAATATGTATTAAGTGTGTGGTCCTGCCATATGTAGAAAAGAATATGAAGGGCTTGAGAAGGGATGAATTTTTATTATCTAGCAAGAGGCAAGTCTTCCAGAACTGATTCCTAAAACTGTTCAAGGACTTTTGATAGTCCTTTCTATTACTCTGTGATTGCTCTGTAGCATGTAAATATATTTTAACATTTCAGAATATCCAGAAATCTTCGGGCCAAGTGTTCTAAGCCACTACTTTCTTGGTCCGAACTTTTCACTACTTCCTCTCAGTTGTAAGGGAGGATCCAGCACCACAATGTCTACATTTGTCAGCTGGAGCTCCCAGAATCAGCCATCAGCCAGCTCGCTTCGGAGGTTCTGTTGCTGCCTCACGTCTCCCTGGGGCCCTGTGCCTTCTTCCTCTGCTCAGACTGTCTGTGTCTGAAAGGGTTTTTTCAGGTCAAATCTGAGCTGTCTAGAGAATAGGAAGAAAACCCAGGGTGTGATTTTATTTATACTGCTTCTGTCTGGGAAAAGGAACATACATGGCAATCCATCACAAAGGAGGGTGTGCCTAAACTACATTCATGGCCAATAAATCTGCTGTGTATTGTCTCATATCCACATTCCCATTTCATGTATTAGGACATTGCTCCTTCTGAATGAGAAACACTATTTACAGTAAGGAAAATGGGAGTAGAATGGCAGATTTTACGGGGTTGGAAATCCCATTAAAACACAAGCTGAGAAGTATTTGATTTGGTTGATAAATAGTCAAGCGGAATCTGGACATTGGGAATCATGTATTCATCTGTCTATAAGAAGCCAAGAGTGAGCTCGTGATGTAGTTCAGGAAATTGCACGATTAGTATAGCGTAAGCTAAGCCTGGGACATGATCAACAACACAGAGAGAGGGAGAAAGAGGAAGGGAGGAAGGGAGGAAGGGAGGAAGGAAGGGATGGGGACAGAGGAAGAGGGGGTAAGGGAGAAACAAAGAGATTGCCTAATTCTCAAAAATACATGTCATGATATGAATAGCAGAACACAGTGTGAAAGTGTATATGCACCCAGGGTTCTCCTAATGACTGTGAGCCCTGGGATCTTGATCAAATAATGGTATGTTAAGAAGAGAAGCATTCTGCTGCTTGACTAAATTGTGTTAGCATGAATACTTTGTCCCCCTTGAAACATGTTTTGGACCTCACAGTTGTCACTGCTTCAAGAGCCATGAGAAGGAGGAAAATATGTTCAAGAGAGAACAGACTACAAGTATTGTGCAATATCTTTTAAAAAAATCAGAGAATGAGTATACGGAATGAGATGAACTAATCCACAAATCCTCATGTTAATCTCAATGTCAAGTTAAGCTTTCTCTATACTTTTCTATATAGTTCCTTGGGAGTGGCTTCCTCATAAATCTGCCAACCACTTCTTAATTAAACTCTTTTAACATAATACTAAAGCAACTCACTAGGGACAAAAGGAGACTCACATCTTTAACAATTAGACACTGGGTCAAAAATGAAGGCTGATTGTATGGCAGCCATACTACCATCCAAATGTCTCTTGTTTACAGTGTGTTGTGACAAAGCGAAATCTATTTCAGCTGTTATGTGGCTAGGGCTGTTATTTATGAAACATAAAAAGATACTGAAATACAAAAGGGCTTGAAAAGACCAGGGTAAGATCAGATAAAAAAATGAGAAGGAAACAGGCATCCTGGGATGGTAACTACTCTGCCGTGGACTGACAGGGAGGTTGTATATTTTTAGGATATACTGAGAGGAATGGTGCTTTTACTTAGGTTTTTATGGTTTACCACGAGATGCAATTTTCTGGCCTTATATGCAGTTGTAACAAAAGTCAGGGACGTTTTATGATAGCTGCCACAGTTCATAAATGATGGGACACACTAAAATATTTATAGAACTGTAAAATCTTGATTTCTTTCTGGTTTAGCAGATGGGGCTCTAAAACCAGTTCCCAGATTGTCACATTTCTTCACCCTTTGATGACAAAGAAGTCTGTTATCAGTGTTCTCCTCTGGAGAACAAGTCCACCAGTGTGAGCCGGGTCACACTCCCAGTCAATTATCTAGATTTGAGGAATGCCAATTAAGGAAGCTTTGAACAGAAATTATAATTACTCCAGACATACATCTTGGCATGAGGCTCTGGGCTCATGTAGATAAGATACCCTCTGATGTACTTTTTATCCATTCCCTTGTCTTCGTTTCTGAGAAAATTCACTTCCAAAGCCGTTATCTCCAGCAGGGATAAGTATCAAGCTGATATTAGACTAGTTTGTTTAGGTGGCTGAGAGAATTTCTGCTGTCAGCTGTATGAGTGTTTCTTTTCAAAACTATGCTCTAAAATTAAATGGCTAGTCCATGTAAGACTACCAAAACACTTTTTTTTATAATTAAAGGAATAATTGTAAGTTAGTCAGTGATAAATAACTGTAAGAGACTATTGTTGACGGGTTATAATGATATGTTTATAAAATATTTTAAGGAATATTATAAAAATAACTTGAGTCATGTTTTAGGCAAATAAATATATAAGATATATATCAGATAGATGATAGCTATAATAGATAAATGGATAAGATAGATGATATATATGCTGTGTAAATGAGAGAGGAAAATCATTGCTATATCAGATGATAGAGTTGGTAAGAGATTGGATAGATGACAGAGAGAGACTAGATAGACAGATGATAAGTAGATGATAGATAAAAGATAGATAGATAGATAGATAGATAGATAGATAGATAGCAGAGTAGGTAATATATTAGATGGATAAATGATGGAGTAGGTAGTACATCAGACGGGGGGAAAGTAGATGGATAGGCAGCCAGCTGGCTTAGATGCTGGATCAGATCAACTAAGTCTCCAATTTAGATCAGGAAATAGATGGTAGTCATTTAACTCACTAAAAATCATGAGAAATCTCTCCTAATGCCTCCATTTTCTGCAAAATAAATTTTATCCCTTAATATACAATAAATACATTAAAAGTAAACATCTTAAAAATATGTTTTCAGGTAAAAATAATGACAATTATCTCCCAACCAGATGTTCAGCATTAACAAGGATTGTGAGGAATATCTATCATCTATCTACCTGTCTGTCTGTCTATATATCTTCATCATTCTCTCTCTCTCTCTCTCTCTCTCTCTCTCTCTCTCTCTCTCTCTCTCTCTATCAGATTAGAACTTCAAGGTGGGCAGAGATAGAAAACTTCACCCTGGCAGAGAAGAGAATGAAGATGATTAGCTAAATTGGAGGAAGCTATTGTTTAAATTATTAATTTTCCAGTAATACTTTGTCTTTCAATGTTATAATCATTCTTAATACAATATTATGCAACAGACTTAATATGAAAACTTGGACTTAGTTCTACTACTTAAGGCAGTTGAATAATGAGAAAAGGCTCATTACTTCTTAGAAGACGTTGCACTGCTCAAGGAACATCCAAGAAGAAGGGGCAGAAAGACTGTAAGCGAGAGAACCAGGACAGCTACTTCTGGTAAGCAGTGCTTTCTAGACACAACAGGGAGGCTGCACTCATGAAATATCAACAATACAGTTACCTAAACAAGATCTGAAAAATGACATCAGTTGACATGATGAATGGATGGATAGATGGATGGATGGGGGAAATTTCATAAAGTCCCTTTCAACTAGATGAAGAGCTAGAGGCAATGGATGGATGCTAACAGAGGGAGAATCAATTTTCTGCAGGACTGAGCTCCCAGATAGGTTACCCAGTCTTAAGTGTTATGCCATAAACCCATATATTCACAACAATCACTAAATGGACTCAGTAAGACAGATAGATAGATAGATAGATAGATAGATAGATAGATAGATACATAGATAGATAGATAGATAGATAGATAGATAGATAGATAGATAGCAATAAAAATTAAAGAAGTCTCAAAATTGAGAGGGAGTATGGAAGGGTGGTGTGGAAAGGGTCAGAGAAGGAAGAGGGTAGGGTGGAAATGGTATAAATATAGTACTCATATATGAAATTCTCAAAAATAAAATAATTTTAAAATTCTATGATATTCTTGGTTGAAAGATAAATTATGATTCCAGGTGTGGTGGTATAATTCCAGCACTCACTTGGCAGAGGCAAGTGGATCTTTGTGAGAATGAGGCCAGCCTGGTTTACATAGTGAGTTCCAGGGCAGCTGGGGCTACAAGGAGACCTTGTCTCAAAGGACAAAGAAAGAAGGAAAGAAAGAAGGAAGAAGAAATAAATAAGAAATAAATAAGAAAGAAAGAAAGAAAGAAAGAAAGAAAGAAAGAAAGGAAGGAAGGAAGGAAGGAAGGAAGGAAGGAAGGAAGGAAAGAAGGAAGGAAGGAAAGAAGGAAGGAAGGAATTTCACTAATATAGTGATATAAACAATAAGATGATAGTTTGGAATACTTTAAAATAACTTCAACTTACATTTCTAGGACAGAGATAAAATATGGATGGGTCATATTTAACCAAAGTTACCATGAATTCAAGGATTTTGTGTTCTATTCTAGAATGGCCCTAGTGTTAGTACTATTTCATGGAAGATGTGGATTCAATACATGTTAATCACAAAAAGCTGTGCAAAGTAACAAGCAAAAGAAGTACCTATGGGATGGCATGATTAAAAAGCTTCAAAGTTCAGAGAATACAAAGTGAACTCTGGGAACACTGTAACACTTATTTTGGATAGACCATGGTGCATTTTTAGTGTGAGCACTAGAGGACATAATTTCAGACTACAGTATAAACTGAATTGCAATTCTATTGACTGTGATTTCATTGCTAATATAATAGCAACATATTGTCAATATCTTTAAGAATAAGTACATATAAAATAACATTTATTTTGATTTATTGACAGACATGTTGTGACCCTTGGCTTATGGGTACCTCAGCCTGCAGTTTCCCTAAACACGGGTTATATAGTTCTTCTTAAAAAATATTTTATGTGTGTCGGGTGTAGTGGTGCATGCCTGTAATCCTAGCACTCTGGAGGCAGAGGCAGGAGGATCTTTAAATCTTTGTGAGTTCAAGGCCAGCCTGGTCTACAGAGTGAGTTCCAGGACTCACTGGAGGCTACAGGGGGCTACAGGGAGACCTTGTCTCAAAAAGACCAAAAATAAATAAATAAATAAATAAATAAATAAATAAATAAATAAATATTGCAGTAGTTACTGGACAGTGCATTTAGTTAAAAAATCCAAATAAACAAGAATCAATTGCACTTAGTGAAAAACTAGATGTTGAAAACTATTTTCTAAGCATTAAAAACCAATGAAGGCATTTAGTTGAATAAGAGATTGGAAAATAGGTAATTTAAAAATACTTATCTGGAAGTAGAATATATATTTTCTCTAAAATATGTTGGAAAGGGAGGGAATGAATGATTAGAACAAGGGATGAACATTAAGAAATTATTACACTGAATACAAAGGCACTGTACAGACCTATTGGAGTCGTAGATACTGACAATCTAGAGATACTCAGTGTGAAAACCGTATAGAAAATAAATGTCTGTTTCTCCTTGTTATATTGTCATTGGAGCTGTGTTGGGTTAAGTGTTATACCAACACCATTGTGTTAAAAGTTTGGACACCCAAGTGTGGTTATAGGGAGGAGGAGTCTAGTGGGATGAAGTTAGGCCAATGGGGCATGTTCTTGAAGGGTCATGACCTTGGCCTCTTTATCTCTTTCTTTCTGATTCCCTCGAAGCCAATGGTGAACAGTTTCCTTGGCAATTTGATTCACCATGATGCTGTGCCTTACCATAGCCTGAAAGGAATGCAACCAAATGCCTATGGACCGAAATGTGTCAAACACTGATCCAGAAAAAAAAAAAAAAACAACTTTCTTCTTTATAAGTTGTCTATCACAGGTATTTTGTTATAGTTATTGAAATCTGACTAACATGTTGTAGAAGGATACACTGTTTTGGTTAAAAGTTGATTTGTAAGATGAAGGCCCTTGCCCAACAAGAACAGCTTTGTCCAGAGCACCATGCTGTGGAAATGATAGCTTCCAAGAATATTGATTTTCTGCCAGCCAATTCAAGTGACAGATAAAGTTTTGTTAACAGAGGTGAGTTTCACAGGGTTCTAAAAAAGGGATTAGTTAGGAAGAATGCTTGTTAGTCACTCACAGAGCAGTAAGCACCCTCATGACACTGCAGTATGCATGTGGTACAAGGCTGGAGTTTTCCATTTTTGAAAGACTTCAACTTGGAAAAGCTGTGCTGTTCATTCTAGAATATATTTGCAATATTATGCTCCTAAGTATAGTGTAATTTGTAAAATTTGACTGCTGGGTATGTTAAGTATCTATGTGTATTTCTTTGGGTCTAGAGATTCAGTAAATTCATCTTAGACAGGAAGTGGTGGTATTTTCTGCTTTCCCCCAGGAAATGGTATTGGGAAAATTAACTGAGGGGAGGGTATCATTGTCTCACTGTTTTGAAGTTATATTCAGAACTCAAATTTATACTATAATATTCAACTCTTTCATGCTGCTGAGGACATACAGGCAAATAATTAGAGATTGATTGCAACCCCAGTATTATCTTTGATTAGTCATACAGGCTCAGAGAATGCAAGGAACCCATCATTTTTTCTGAATTCACTTTCACAATGGAGGAAAAGTTGGTAACTACCTGTTTGATGAGTGCACCCATGAGGCTGACAAATTCAGCATGCTTTAAAATTAAATAGGCTGTCATATAAATATTAACACAATTGTGTACAGGGTTGAGTTGAAATCAGACAGAATGCATTTGAATTTGAGTGTATGTGCCCTTAATTACTGTAACATCTGCCATGCTTTTCTGAAGCTACCCTGGAGATATACCTGAACAAGAATGCTCACCTGTGAAGGAATACAAGCTAATTACAGCATAGAATACCAAGGAAGAGGAGTAACAAATCATTCTTTAATAAGATATCAGGTGTTTATCAATTTAATGTCTTTAATAAAATAATTCTTTTATGAAAGCCAAATAGATCATTATTTGCTTCTTCATGAATGAGATACTGCCTGTCTTAATACTTTCTCTTCTGCTGTGATAAAATACTCTGAAAAAAAAACTTATGGGAAAAAAGATTCATTTTGGCTTACAGTTCGGAGGGAGGCAGTACCTCAGGGTAGGAATGGCATGTCGCCTGAAAGGGAAGGCACATGGTAGAAAAGTGAAGCTACATTCAAAAAACAGACAGTGAGCAGGAAGTGGGACTGGCCATAAAACCTCAAGGCCTGACCTCAGTGACCCACTTCCTCCAAGAGGCTCCACCTCTTAAAGGTTCCATAACTTCCCCAGGCAGCACCACCAACTCAGGACCAAGTGTTCAAAACCAAGAGCCTATGGGAGATATTTCACAAAAGCCTATGGGAGATATTTCACATTCAAAGCACAGCACTGTACCCTGAAATCAGGAA
The DNA here is from genome assembly GCA_009823505.1 of Rhizomys pruinosus. NCBI lineage: Eukaryota > Metazoa > Chordata > Mammalia > Rodentia > Spalacidae > Rhizomys > Rhizomys pruinosus. The sequence continues at coordinate 945,131 of VZQC01013000.1, read as the reverse complement.
ACTGTATTTAGTTTTCTGTCTTTCCTCTTTTATACCTTGTAGAACATATTTTTTTTCTCTTAGAAAGAAACTTAATTCATTAATTTCATTTGTGGCCTAAGTAGAAGTCTTGGGATAGACAGAACTCCAACATAGAGCCAATGATTCCCAGCTGCCGGCCTACATGCTAAGTGCCATCCTTTCAGTGAATATGATGATTAACTTACCTTACATGGCCAATGCCCTGATAAAATCATATGACCTAAGACTCAGTCATAGCCAACTAAGTAGAACTTCTTCTGGTCTTCAAAGAATAAAGATATGATCTTATGGTTCCCCTCAGAGTTAAAAGTGACCCCCAGACAAACTGACAAGTATCCAGAAAGCAGGGGCTTCCATCTTACAGCTGGGAGCAATTGAGTTCTTTGAGAAGGTTGAAGGAACTTGGAAGGGGATGCTGAGCTTCTGGTGAGATTGCATCATACTTCTTGACTTCTATAGGAGGCCAGCTCCTGCTAGCACAGTTGCTAACCCTGGGCAATTGGAAGCAGAATTTATGCTACTTTAAGCTACTATATGGTGATTTGTTACGCAACAATGAAAACTATCACTGGTATCAACACATTTGTTGAGCTAAACTACTTCTAGTTTTCAGGATATGAACTCACTATGGTTGAAGAAAGGGAGAGACTTACTTACTGGAAATCTAGTAACTGGCCAGATGGATTGCTAAGCATAGAAGCCAGTGCCAGAAGATAAAATGATGCACACCTTATATTAAATCACATGTGAAAGAAATAATGTGCATTTTTTAAGAAGGCACTTTTTTTTCCAACATGAGCTAATGAAGTACCATAGAAGACTGCAATGCCCACTGACTCTCTTGAGTACTTTCAATTCTAGTACAGAAAACCCAGGTTTATGATGGCTCAGATGGGGTGTTTCAAGTTTGTAATGGTAGGAAAGCGATGCCTTTCTTCGAATTTTAAAGATGCAGGACAGTTATGGAAGAATGCATGGTTTGGGGTGGGGTGGGATGGGGGGAAGGGAAAGGGGAATATGCCTGAACTGAACTGAAAAATGATGTATGAAATACACAAAACATCAATTAAAAAAAACTAAAAAAAAGTAGATCTTTTCCCAAACTATCAACATTGACTTACTCCTCTCTATCCACACTGCATCTAGACAGTGACCACTGCTGCAAGTCAGCCACAAGGTCACAAGGGCCCATAGTCTACTCTATAGTTTTCTGGGTTATGGCAGAATGTCTTTTGATACTTATTTTCTTTTTTTTTAATTTTTTATTAGTGTTTTTATTTTTTATTTATTTTTATTTATTTATGTGTATGAATGTACTGTCTGCATGCAGGTCTGTGCACCCGTGTCATGCAATGCCGCGGAGGTCAGAAGAGGGTGTCAGGAACTGGAGTTCTCTTGGAATTGGAGTTACAGATGGTTCTCAGCCGCCATGTGGGTGCTGGGGATCGAACCCGGGTCCTCTGCAAGAGCAGTCGGTGCTCTTAACTGCTAGGCCATCTCTCCTATTTTCAACTCATCATATGTCTATCAGGATATATTCTGTGGTGAGCTGAAGAACAGATGTACGTGGTAGATCTGAATTGTGAAGAAAAGAACTAAAACTACAAAGCAGTTTTTAGTTTACTATTTCCTCCATCATTTCTACCTGTGGCCCTCAGCATGTAACAAGTATTTACTTCTCCATGTGGTTCTTTATTCTTCATAGTTATGCCACCAACTTTCTTTATAAGGACACCATTCCATTTTCAATCTTTCAAACCATTTTAGACGCTGTATATTGATTCAATTGGATAGACCATCATTGGAATCACTTTTCTCTATTTTATATCAGAAAAGTTTTCATTGTTGAATATTACCACAAACGTACCCTTTGGATGCTTTATTTATTTTCATAATAAGCTGTGAAAACTGGGGGGTGTTTCTAAGAGAATTAAATACCATACAAAGCTTGGCCTTCTTCTATAAAACCACTTCAAATATTTTTATTGTCATGTCCAACAAATAACATTTACATAACTTTTAGTGTTAGTATAAAGTTTAGTGTTGTCAAGTCCACAAAAATCTAGAAACACCTGAGAGATGCTCCCCTGGGAATGCCTGGGGAGGGGTGTTGTCTTGATTATTAGCTGCTGTGGGAAGTCCCATCTTAGTTGTGGCTGGGACCTGGACTAGATAAGTGCAGAGAGTGAGCTGAGTACCAGTATTCATGTGGTCACCGCTCTCTTCTTCTGTCTGAGGACTCAATGTGACCTGCCTCAAGCTCCGCTCCTGAGTGTATGGCTTCCCTGCATTGCTGGACTGTAACCTGGAGCTATGACTAAATAAACCCTTTTCTATCAAGTTGCTTGGGTAAGAGTAAGATATCTAAGAAACTTTGGCGTCTACCATATAAAACTGCAATTGATCATTCAGAAAGCATGCCGAATTATGTGATTTGTAGATCATACTTTAACCATTAACTGTTCAACAAATTGTTCTCCAGAATAACTGTTATACATAATAATGTTTAATGATGATAAAAATAAAGTGTGTAATATGTGTATTTATACATGTAGACAGAGATATGGGTTGATAGCTATGGAGAATCCATGACTCTTAATAAAAATGTCAGAGAATGGAATGGAATTAGGAAAAAAAGACCCCCCTCAAAAGTCACAAATATCTAAGTGAGATTTTGAGTTTAATGGTAAACTAATTACAAATCCTTGGAACATGAATGAATTTTGGAATATGTTTAGAGAGAGAAGCAGAGAGAAAGTAGTTTTTCCTTATGGAATAGGAAAATGCGGAATTTTTAGCATAACCATAAACAGCTTATCCTGTATTTAAGATTACAACTATCAAATTTCTTTTTCTCTGTGAAGTATTTTTATTGTTTTGTAAGAAACACATCTATTCTTTTTTCTGAAAGTGACTCAATTAGAATACTCATGGATTTCTAAGAAATTTGATTGACTTTATTAGTTTGCATCTGCCTTTTCAACATTCCTTATCAAATGAAGCACCTGAATTTAAGATTTCTGTGAGAATGGGGAGTTTGTAGTTCTTTGACACGGTGGGGGAGTTCATGGTCAAGCACGTGTGTTTCTGAGTAACTGAACATTATCTTTTTTAATTATTTTTTATTGATGCTTTGTGTATTTCATACATCATTTTCCAATTCAGTTCAGGCATATTTCTCTTTCGCTTCCCCCCACCCCACCCCATCCCAGATCATGCATTCCGCCATAACTGTCCTGCATCTCTCTCTCAGTTTTTATTTCCATTTTTTAGCAATAAGTGATAATTTATGCTTACAAGCATCCTTCATGTAAAACCAATTTGCAGGCAGTTGTGCCCAAATCCACACAGCCCAACCTTCCAGCGGGGAATCAAGTTGATCGAATGAGTGTCCAGACTATATTGCTGTAGTTTCACCATTCACAGTCGCAGCCCTTACATTCTACCATGCCCCCTCTTTCACAGACTGTTCCCTAGGCTTAGAAAAGGGGCACAGGTGGATGAGAGGCAAAACAGTCTACCTTCTCTGGAGCTGTTGTCTTGGACACTGCTCAATTCTGGCTGTTTCCTTTCATGGGCTGACAGTTTGTCCAGGAATAACCTTTTGATCCTACTAATGAAGCACAAGCAATTAAATATATAGGTATTTAAACAGTACTAATAGTTATGGTAGGTTACTTTGGTATAGACACAGATGTTTGGATGGTATGTTAATCCATGAATTACATTTTTTCTGTTAAATATGACAGGGTCTTACTGTGGCTTATAACATCTTCTAACCTGTAGAGGATGTAAGCTTGTGGCATCAGCCGTGGGTTATTCCTCCAAGGAGAGAGCCAATAGCCAATTAGATTTGGGATATACAGGCATATGGCTGCCTCTGCTGCACAGTATTTCCAGGTAGGTGAGGTGTAGCTGGTGCTGATGGAGGAGTCTTGCTTGACTCAAGGAGACCTATATTTGCTTTATTGGTTTAGTGGCCTTTGGTAACATTCTCTGGTATTCCAGAGGCCAACTGTACACTTGCATGTGTGGTCTCAATACATCTTTCCCATGTTAATGTCAGGTCTTCAACAGCAGGGGCCTATTTATCACCTGTCTTCTTGCAGGTATCCCAGTTTAGAGGCAAGGAGCCTGACTGAAATGGTGGATTGGGAAGGGCAGGAGGGGCGGGAGAGGGACACGGGTGTATATTCGATTAATGCATATTTAATTGATGTGAGTTCAACAAGTATCCAGTTTTGTCCAGACACTGTCTACAGGTAACATGGTGTTTTAGGACTTAGTAAAAGTAAATATGTGTATATTAAACAACATTGGTTTACAGGCTCAGATGAAAATGGTAATGCATCTGAGTTAAATGGAGATATAAATTGCTGTTGTCCACATTTGTTTTACATAAAATCTGTATAACAATAGCTTTGGGATTGGCACATACAAATGTTCTTTATAATTTCTTTGTTGTACAGTATCACCTTGTAGCATTCTCTTTCACCTCTAAGATGATTTAATGTAAAAATTAAGTTTGCTTCCCAAGTTAATCACATACAGTCACCCAAAACAGCATGGGTGAATTTGATGAAATCTGTGCCTTGATTCCACCCTATAGGTATGTATAATATAACTGTCTTCTGGAGACTTATGGGTCAAAAAACAAAAACCTAAAAAAGGGGGAGGGGGATACAGATAGATATGAATCCTTTTCGTCAAAAACCTTGCAATTCAAATCTTAAAACTAACTACGGGAAAAGATTTGTATGTTCCAACAGGTCAAAATGTCACCAACTTAATGGCTGAGAAAAAAAAGATACAGCTTTGCATTGAGTAGGATGTACCAGAAATTGCCAACAGCAAGGTTGACCCGTGTGAACACTGAAAGGAAGAAAAGCCTCAGATTGCTACAAACATCAAACCCCTCTGTGGATCCTACTTGTAACAACTATTTATAATGAGTCCTAACGAAACTTACCTTCTAGGTGCCGCAAAGGTTTTAATACGAGAGACTTTCTTACCTCCCCCCATAGAACAAGGAGAAATATGATGATGATGAGGTCGTTCTCCAACTGTAAATTGGAGACAACTGTTATAGAGGTAATCTCTTATAAAATCGGTAAAACTGCCTTCTTTAATTGACTAATAGACATAGGAACTGTGGAATATTCTCTATTCAGAACAAAATATAATACTAAAGTCTCCTTAAGCTCCTTAATATAATATAATACTTAATATAATGTAATACAATACTAAAGTCCCCTTAAACTATGCACATAAGCAAAATACAGGAGCTCTGACATCAGCAATGGATTATTCTACCAAGGAGATGTTGGCCAGGGGATCCAAGCCCCCACAAAAGGTAACTGAACATTATCATACCATGGACAGAGCTCTCTTAAATCTGAAACTAAGCCACTCTTCCCCGTACTGCAAGTTTTCACCTGTTCATATTAAGAATTGAACTTAGCATAGTCATGGAGAAAACCAAAGTAAAGGGGGGGGGGGAAATGTTTAGATTTGCACAGGATATGAATTGCTTTGAGACATACATTTCTTTCTGTCCCACTCCAGCAACATTGGACTTCTCTCTTTAGCTTCCTCTTGACCCCGGTAAGCACTTAAACTGCAACATTACAGACAGGAGGCATGTATGCAAGGGTGATGTCAGCTGTGCTGGTATCAATCAAATTGTTTTTATTTGGACCACAACAGGATATAAAACAATTAGATCTCATTCTGGCATGGGATGTCCAATTTATTCTCTGCCCTCTTACTCCACTAAGCTTCTAAGGGTGATAGTAAATTCTACCCTGAGACTTGTGATAAATAATGCTGATCACAATATTATTTTAATTATATGTAAATAGTCCTGAAAACGCTCCATGATAAAACACTGGCCAAAAGCGTAGCTGGTAAATGAGTTCAATTGATACTCTATTTGAGAGAACATTCAATGATTTACATTCGTATGTCACTTTTTTTTTTTCTTGTTGTCCCAGCAAGAGATAAAGCATGATTTATATGGACACAAAATTTTTGGCTCAGATGGTCTCCAGTCTCAGCATGCTTGCACTATCAGTGTGGCGGGCTCTTCCTCATGTGTATCAAAGTTCTCACATCAGTTGCACAAGGCACTTGGCAAGTGCCAACAGCTCCCGGACTTTTTAGTACAGGGCATCCACTGACCCCTGTAACAGTAACTGCATGTGGTGTTTATCTTCTTAGCAGGTCAATACCTAATGCTACCCATAGGGGAGGGGCTGCTTAAGTTGGAATAACTAGTGTAGTTTCTGTGTTCAATTCTTAATGGACTCATGGATCATAAAGATATTGTTTTCTGGGACACTTGGCAGATTTATTATGTTTACTTCTTCTTTCCAAGCCTCCCATCTCTCAAGAATTACCTGGTCAAGAGAAAAGCAAAAAAAAAAAAAAAAAAAAAAAGGCAAGTCTAAAAGTGTAGTTATATAAAAGAGGAAAGAAATGTAGCCTGCTTCATTCTACTCATGTACATAGTTCATAATCAGATTCAAGAAAAAGGCATCTGAAGTTTGTTGGACTTACATGTCTGTAGTTATAAAACCTTGAATAATACTATACTTTGGGTAATATATTTTCTCAGGAGAATCAACTAATTTAATGTCCAGGTAGAAATGGTCTCTACAACCATGTCACCTCCCAGGATGATATAACTTTTGTTATTTCCCAGGAACTGAACAATATGGCAGTCACAGAGACACATGGTTTAATGAACCCTCAGGTTGCAGTTCTTCTAGCTTCCAATAGATAATAGCTTCCAAATCTTTCAAAGACGTCTGTACCCCAAATGGGAAAGTCAAATTACAAACACATTTCAGTTAACAAACTTAATACTAGAATACCATTGTAGGGCTGAAACTTTGGTTAGGCATTGGAAAACTGTTAGTAAAGATGTTTATAGTTGGAGCAAAGCTGTTTTCAAACTTTAATTTTAGATAAAGTAGAGACCATATTGAATATTTATTAAGAATTTATGCCACTCCTGTGCATGTACCCTTAAGACTTATGCCACCACAGAGATACATGCACGGCCATGTTTATTGCAGCTCTCTTCACAATAGCAAGGAGTTGGAACCAACCTAAATGCCCCTCAACTGACGAGTGGATAGAGAAAATGTGGTACATCTACACAATGGAGTTCTATGCAGCAGTAAAGAAAGACGACATCACAAGCTTTGCAGGAAAATGGCTGGAGCTAGAGGACATCATGCTGAGTGAAGTAACACAGTCCCAGAAAAACAAACGACGAATGGTATCCCTCATCTGTGGATGCTAGTGCCAATTACCCAGTTGTAAGTATTTCTTGTGTAGGGCCCCCTGAGCTTTTGTACAAAGCAGTTGGGCGTAATGCATTTTGGAAACAACAACAACAACAACAACAACAACAGAAAAGACTGCATCAAAGAACTGACTGAAACAGTGAACTTCTGCTCAAAACAGTCAACTTCCCCATGGAAAATATTGAGAAAGACTAAGAGATGAAAAGCATGTTTGGCAGAATGCATGAGCTCTGGCGGGGTGGGGGAATGGGCGGGAACACGGGTCTAGATTTGTTAAAAATAAAGAAATAAAAAAAAGACAAAAAAAAAAGAATTTATATTTGCTGGGCTGGAAAGAGAGATGGCTCAGTGGATCAGAGCAGTGACTGCTCCTACAGAGGACCCGGATTCAATTCTCAGCACCCACATGGCAGCTAAGAACTATCTGTACTCTAGTTCTAGGAGGAATCCAACATGCTTCTGACCTCCTGGGGCATTGCATGACATGGTACATGCTTACATACATTCAGGCAATACATTCATACACATAAAAATAAAAATAAATAAAAAATAAAAACCATACATTTGCTTGAGGAAGTAGCTCAACAGTGTAACATGTCCTCTGAATGCACAAGGCCCTGGGTTCAATCTCCAACCCCCTAAATAAAATGAAACCAACCCAGTAATAACAACAGCAAAAAATAAACCCCAAACAATCTATATTTTCAAGAACAAAATCACACTAGACTCCAGCTCAATAGGTTTATGAAGGAGAATGACAATTTTTATTTTAAACGCCTACTAAGTAAGGTTGGTGGGGTAGTCTGTGGAATCCACCTTTACAAAACAAACAATACAAAAACAACAACTAACAAAACTGATGGTCTTTCAAAGCCAGGATTTTTCATTTAGGTTAATAGAATAAATAGTGACCTCAACCAAAAATTTTAGTCAGATTTACTGAAATGAATCAAAAGTATCTTTCAAATATAATATGACAGAAAGGACTGATATTCCAGGTGACCATACTAGCCATAGTCAGCTTTCTGTCACTATAAAAACAGACCTGAAGTAAAATTGGCTTTGAAAAAATAATAGACTCGAAGTAATCAAATTATATGAGGATAGTTCACTTTCATTCACAGTTTTGAAGCCTTAGTCTATTGTTTTGGGGCTTGATGTAATGGTTTATCAGGACAAGGAACATGTTGGGGATGAGGTGCAAAGCCTCCCATCTAATGGCCAGGATATAAAGCAGGGGAAGGCATAGATTCCAATGACATGAAGACCTCCCACTAAGCCCTACCTATTAAGGTTTCTACAACATTTCCCTGTGCCTCAGGCTGGGATCCAACCTTTAACACATGGGCCTTTTGGAGAATATCCTAGATCTAAACTATAACCTTTGCCATTGCATCCTTGTTGAGTCTTGGAAATATTACTTGCAATATTTATTCTAACAATGATTTGGGGGGAGATATTTATGTCTCTGAATTTTTGCTTAACATCTGTATTTTTCTTGAATTTTTAATGTGTGCTTTGTTTTAATAAATGTTTTTTTAATATGAGAACTTTCTTAAAAATGAGGAATGATATGTGTATGCTTTATTCAGAATCCACTTTGGATGCTATGGGACAACTGTCGGGTCATTCATTTATCCACTCATGCATTGTAGCATTCATTATTTCCAAAGTGGCTCTTTCTCGAGAAATGTTCAATTTAATATTATGGAAGAGGAGTGAGAGTCAGAGAAGTGCAAGACTGTACTTATCATCATTGAACTGGTGATGGGTTGCTTTAAGATAAATTAATAAGTTCTAACAGAAGGGTATCGTTTCTTTGTTTAGTTCTCAGCCTGGTGAAATAAGGTGTGGTAAAGTTGTTGCCTAGTAACAGGCCCAGCATGACCATTTTTTTCCCAATCTCTCCATATGCAGATACAGTTAATTGCCAGATTCTGAATTATTACAGTAATTTTCTGTTTCAGTGGCCTTATTGATGTAAGAAAGAATAATGGAATTTCTCAAATCAAATTTACTGCCCCATTGCAACATACAGAAATAACAGTGTACTCCACATTTAAGTAACCCACTCCCTAGAACTGAGAAAAAACAAACGTCTCAGGAAAGAAGTGGTGACTTGTTCAAGATCACTAAGATAATAAATAATTCATCCCCAGAGGCTTAAACCAGATGTATGTTCCAAAGCCTATGGCATGTTTTGATAAATCAACTCAAATATTTAAGCTTTATTTTACTCATCATTAATTCATTTCCCTAATTGGTGTACTAGTCAGGGTTATTTACAAACCAACAGACTATCTATATAATATAACAAAGAGCTTTTATTTCCATACTACAGAGGCGGGGAACCCTGTCAATGCTCAGGCCAACAAGATGGCTATCTCAGCAGTTCAGATCTGACACTGAAAGCCAGGAAGATACCTAGAGAGTCACCAGTATTGAACCCACCCTGAAGAGCCAAAGATCCTGGAGTCTGACAGCAGGAGTGATCACAGGTGCAGTGCTGGGCTCACTGGCTCTCAGTTACATGCACGGTGCTTTGTCCTATCTGGATGGTCAGTGACTGGTACGCTTGAACTGAGTGTGGTGTTTCCTTCCAGTCAGCATCACACATGCCAGTCATTTCCAGACATGCCCTCAGAGACACAGGTGCTTTTCATCAATCTGAGATCCAATCAAGTTAACAACCAAGATCAACTGTCGCAAGTTCACATATGTCAACTGGACACCCAACCACATGCTTAATTACATCATGCTTAATTTCTAAATAAAGGCAAGGACAAGATCACAATTCTTCCTTCCACGATGTAACTATCCCACATGCAACCAAAATCTCACTCTTACTTCTATCAGAATAAGTCCCTTGTGGACTGTTTCCTTAACTATAATTTAAGCCTGATACCAGATTCAAGACCTCAGCATTGAAAGCAGCTCAACTGATGTTATATCACACAGGAAATGAATAAAAGAGAAAAGAAAACAGGATATCTGTTGATATATATGTGTCCATGCATTTACAAAGTAGGAAAGAATATCATTATCATCATTTCTGTAACTGGTCAAGTGCTTGTGGCTGGTATTTATAATCACCTTCCTCTACTACCTGATGTGCATTCCCTTCAGTCTCAGCAAGAACCTCAGCAAGTCTTTGTTTTTCGCCTGGAAGAGTGACCACACCTTACTTCTGAAGGGTCCAGACCACTTATCATCTTGGACTGAGTTATTGTTGCTTCTTGTTGAAGTTAAGTGTGGACATAGTAATGCCAAAGGATTCCCTGTACTTTGGACACTTTCTTTCTTAACTGCTGTATTAGCTACTTTTCTCCTTGTTGTTGTCAGACCCAGACCAGAAACAACTTAAGGGACAAAGAGTTTATTTGGCTTACCTTTGGGGGGATACTGGCCAATTAGATGGGGGAAGGCCTAGAGGCAGGAGCCTGAGGAGGCTGGTCACACAGCAATCACAGTCACAAAGGAGCTGAACAGATAGGGAGTAAGGCCTTACTATCAAACCTCAGGACTTGCTTCCAGTACGTTACTTCCTCCAATGAGGCTTCACCTCCCAGAGGTTCCACAACCTCACCAGCTGGAGAACAAGTATTTAAACACATAAACTCAAAGATAAACTTCACGTTTCAACCAAAACATCTCCATCTAATTTCTTCCTGGTAGAATGGATCAATCACCCCTGAACACACTTTTGACTTAAGGTCATGGAGACCCCAGGTGGCCAGGGCCAAATCTTTGCATCTAGTTTAATGATGTTTTTGTGTTGTGTCTCCTGAGAGAAGCAGCTCCCACCCACTGCCTGCAGCCAGGGTTTCTAAGCAAGCAAAGCATAGGTAAGTAGGAACAGGATACAAAAATTTTACAGGTCAGTTACTAGGAATGGTGGTTTTATTCCAATTCCTACTCCTTGATTTCTAGACCCATAACTCATAGGGAAACAGTGCTATGTACTGAATGCTGACTCAGAACATATACAGCCTCTGGGAATCCTTGTCCTATCCCAACCAAGCATTGCTATTCAGTTGGCTTTACAATAGTATCTCCAAAGGGCCAGCCAAGAGCTGTCTCTCAAAGAGAGTAGAAGTCTGCAAAGATGAGAGGCCATGCCAAAGTTCCTAGGGTCTCTGATGTGACTCTCTTAAGGGCCTGCCAAAGGCTCCTCACAGTATTCTAATATGCCCATGCCAGTATAAGTACCAGTAGGTCTGTTGGCTCGGATGGCTCTGGTGACAGAGCAGCTTTCTCAGCATCATGGAATCGTTACAGGGACTTCTTTCCTTCTGTGCAGTACTCTTCTCCAACTAGCAGCTTTTCAAGCCAATGAGGAATGGGTCTGAGTAAGATGCTCAAGTAAGGACTGTGCTGCCTGCCTCCAAAATCCAAATAGTCTGCTAATGCATTCTGCTTCTTTGTTTGGTTGTAGTGGGATCCAGGTGCAACAACTAATCCTTCACCTTAAAAGGAATATCTCTGCATGTCCTATACCAGTGAACTCCTAGCATTATTACTGAGGTAGAAGGCCCTGGATTTTGTGTTAGATTTATTTCTTTCTCTGATATGTAAATATTCTAGCAACATGTCTAGAGGAGTTGCTACCTCTTGTTCAGTCAGCATAATGCCATCAGGATAACAGATCAATGTGATACTTTGCCGGAGAGACAGGTAATCAATGTCACTGCAACTAAGTGATGGCAGAGGTCTGGAAAATAAATGCACCCTTGAGGTGGGCTAGTGAAGGTGTACTGCTGACACTGCCGGCTGAGAGTAAATTGCTCTGGTAGGTCTTAAGGACAGATGTGGAGAAGAAAGCATTTGTTAAACCAATAGCTGCATACCAGGGACCATTAGATGCATTATTCTGCTCAAGCAAGGACTCCACAAGGGCTAGAGTAGCTGCAATAGAAATGACTACTTTAGTAACCTTATGATAAGCAACCATCAATCCCCAAGATTCATTCATCTTCACAGACCAAATAGAACAACTGAGGATATGGTAGGAATCACCACCGTGCGTGTGTCCTTTAGGTTCTTGGTGGTGACACTAATTTCTGAAATCCTTCCCACCCCCCAGGTAGGGGACGTTGTTTGGACTTCTCATTTTCTCATTTTCTCAGGTAGAGGGCACTCTAATGTCTTCCATTTGGTCTTTCCAACCACAATAATGCTTACTCCACTGATTACAGAACCATCTTGAGGATTCTGGAGTCTGCTAAGTATATCTATCCCAATCTTGCATTGTGGGACTAGAGCAGTAACCATAGGTTGAGTTCAGGGAGCGGACAGAGACCATGAATTGACTTTTGATAAAATTCTGCTCATTACCTGATCTCTAAAGTCTGTGATTTGGCTGGAGGGCTGCAATGCTGTTTTGGGGTCTTCTGGAATCCATGTCAATTCAGAGCCAGTGTCCTGCAAGCCCCAAAGATCTGATTTCTTTTTTCCTCATGTAAAATTACCCCAGTAAATGTTGAAAGATTTGTTTGTGGGAAGGATGTGAGAGAAATCAACACCAAAACTTTTGTAAGGGTGCTGGAGAGAAGGCTTGGTAGTTAAAAGCACTGCCTGTGCTTGGAAAGATCTGAGTTTAGTTCCCAGCACACACAAGGCAGCTAAAAACCATTATGTAACTCCAGTACCACAGAATCTGATGCCCCTTTCTGGCTTCTGTGGGCATTGCATGGTGAGGGTACACTTAAAATATCTGCAAGCAAAAACATTCATACATATTTTTTTAATCTACAATTTTTTAATCTATAAACATTTAAAGATTCTCAAACCAGAATACTTTAATATAGCAACATTCTTCCTGTATGGGAACTGGACTCTCCTTCATTAAAAAAGTTCTGGTCCATAAACTAGATCAAGGTGAAGTGAATCTCAGTTGCTGTGACTTAATCTAGTTTTGCATTCATTTGTTCTAGAACTTTTCTGCACACAGAGATTAGGGAAGAGCTTAGTTGGGTTCCTATCTGTTTCCCTTCTGGGAACACAATAATGAATTAGCAAGTGCTAAAGATCTACATGAGTCAGACCATTGTGAACACTGCCTTGTTTATGCTGCCCATGAGCATAAGTAGGTTCACTTACCTTTCACGATTCCTTGCTCTTGCTATACCAGTGTCCAATAAACCTATTGCATTTAGCTTGTATGTAAGTACAAAGCAAATGCCCGAGGAGGTCAGAGGGGCATCCAGTCCCCTGGACCTGGAGTTTCAGATGGTTGTTAGCTACCATCTGGGTGCTGAGAATTGAACCTGATCTTTTGCAAGGGCAACCAGTGTCTTAGTTGCTAAGCCATCTCTCCAGCCCCAAGATGGCCCCTTATTAAAATGTATGAGTGGCTGCATTAAATTCCAAATCTCTGGTCAGTGGTTCCATATCCATAAACTCAGCCTGATCTAGTTTCATTTTCTTTCTATCCTTATCTACTACCCTTAAAATCCTTTTCTTTTTTTTTTTTTAATTAGTTTTTATTGATGCTTTGTGCATTTCATACATTTTTCCAATTCAGTTCAGGCTTATTTCCCTTTCCCTCCCCCCCACCCCCACCCCATCCCAGATCATGCATTCTGCCATAACTGTCCTGCATCTTTCTCTCAGTTTTCTCTTTTTTCATTTTTAGCTACAAGTGATAATCCACGAGTACAAGCATCCTTCATGCAAAACCTATCTGCAGGCTGTTGTGCCCAAACACCTACAGCCCCACCATCCAGTGGGGGGTGACAGGTTGTTTGTTCAATCAAGTTGATCAAATGAGTGTCCAGACTACATTGCTGTAGTTTCACCATTCACCCCAATCGCAGCCCTTACATTCTACCACGCCCCCTCTTCCGCATGTTCCCTAGGCTGAAAAGGGGCACAGGTGGATGAGAGGTAAAAACAGTCCACTCTCCTGGAGCTGTTGACTTGGACTCTGGTAATTCTGGCTGTTTCCTTTCATGGGCTGACAGTTTGTCCAGGAATAACCTTTCGATCCTACTAATGAAGACACAAGCATTAGATATATAGGTATTTAAGCAGCACTAATAGTATGGTAGGTTTTTAGCATAGACACATGTTTGTGTATGTTAATCCATGAATTACAATTTTCCCCCCTGTTAATGACAAGGTCTGACTGTGGCTTATAACAGCTCCCAACCTGTAGAGGTTGTAAGCCCTGTGGCATCATGCCATGGGGTTATTTCTCAAGAGGAGAGGCCAATAGCCCAATTAGATTATGGATATACAGGCACATGGCTGCCTCTGCTGCACAGTATTTCCAGGCAGGTGAGGTGTGTAGCTGGTGCTGACTGTTGAGTCTCTGCTTGACTCAAGGGGCCACCACCCCATATTTGCTTTATTGGTTTAGTGGCCTTTGGTAACACTCTCATGGCAGTCCAGAGGCCATCTGTACACTTGCAATGTGTGGTCTCAATACATCCCTCCCATGTAACGTCAGGTCTTCGGCAGCAGGGTCTTATTGCCTCTCCCCCTGTAGGTATCCCAACTTAGAGGCAAGGAACCCTTACCTTTTGTAGGGCCTTGGATCCCCTGGCCAACATCCACCTGGTAAACAATCCATTGCTGATGTCAGAGCTCCTGTATTATATAGATTTTTGCCTGAGTGCATAGCCCTAGGACTTTAGTAATTATTTTGGTTCTGAACTAGAGTAATCCCTTCCACAGTCCCATGTCTAGTCAGTCAATTAAAGAAGACGTTTTTTACCGGTTTTTTATAAGAGTATTCCTCTACAAGAGTTGTCTCCCATTTACAGTTGGGGAGCGACCTCATCATTGTCATATTTCTCCATTGTTCTATGGGTGGGAAGGGGAAAGGAAGACTCTCATATCAGAACCTTTGTTGGCACGAGAAGAGTAAGTTTAATAGGACTCATTATAATAGTTGTTGCATGTAGGATCCACAGAGGGTTCGATGTTTATGGCAATCTGGGGCTTCTTTCTTCCTTTGAATGTTTACGACGGGTCACCGTTTCCGGTTGTCTCTTTTTGCTACATCCTCTCAATGCAAACCTGTGCTTTTTCTTTCTCAGCCTTGTTAAGTGGGTGACGTTTTGTCCTGTTTGAAACAAACAAACTTCATATTGTAGTTGTTGTAAGATTTTGAAATTGCAAGGGGTGATGAAAAGGTTTCATGTCTTCTGTTGCCGTAACACTCCCCCCCTTTTTTTGTAGCGTATGAGTTCTCCCAGAAGACAGTTGTATTAATAACATGAAGCTGTGTGCAGCAGACTACAAGACATAAGGGGTAGGAAAGAGACTTCCTACAATCGAGACACAGCTGCACAAGAAATAAGAATCGACAATTGACAAATGGGACTCAGTAAATCAAAAACTTCTTACATCAAGAAGCAATAAGGAAGTGAGGGAAGACCCACAGAGTGGGAGGAAACTTCACCAGCAATACACTGACAAGCTTAATTTCCAGAGTATACAAGTACTCAAAAACACAAGAAGAAAAGAAAACAATGAATCATTCAAAAGATGAGCAAAGTCTGAATAGAGACTTCACAGAGAGGAGGTTAGAGTGGCTAGAAACATCTTAAGAATGTTCAACATCTCAAAAATTAAGGAAATGAAATTAAAACCACAATCTTAGAGACATCACCCTTACTCCAATAAGACTTGGCTAGGATCAGGAACATGAATGATAGCCAAGTGCCTGGAGAGGTTGTGTGGAAGGGGAACACTCATCCATTGATTTTTGGGGAAATGCAAACTGTACCCGTTTCCGTAAAGCAGTGTGGAGAAACCTTTAGAAGACTCTCAAATGAGCCTAAATGAGCTTCCATTTGACCCAGTCATACCACTCCCTGGGTATATACCCCCAAGACACAACTTACTACTAACTCTCAAAGATACATGCACAGCTATGTGTTTTATTGCAGCTCTGTTCACAATAGCAAAAGCTGGAACCAGCACAGGTGCCACTTCAATCAACTGACGAGTGGATAGAGAAAATGTGGTACAATGTATACATAGAATACTATGCAGCAGTTAAGAGGGACAACATCCATGAATTGCAGGTAAATGGATGGCGCTGAAGACATTATTTTAAGTGAAGTAACACAGTCCCAGAAAAACAACGACAATGGGGGCCCTCATATGTGGATGCTATACCAACAACCCAGAATATAAATATTTCTCAGGGAGAGGGAGGCAGAGTCAAAGAAACAACAGAAAGACTGCAATAGAAAACTGGGACTGAAATGGTGAAAATCCTTTTCTATACATGTTCCCTAAACCTTTGCTTGTATGAGTTGAAAAGAACCAAAGGAGGCCACACTTCCCCATGGGTCACTGTACCTCACTTCTAGGGACCTGCTGAGCCTGATTATAGGTCTACAGAGAAAGAGGAGTGATAAGGGTGGGTCCTCAGGGCACTAGTGTTGCCTTGCTAGTCATCTCCCTCAGGAAAGGCCACTTCTGACTCTACAAACAATGCAGGATTAATTATCAGGCGAAAGTGAAAAGGTTGTTATTGCAGAGGAAGAGGTGAGGATGCAGTTGCTGCTGATGCAGAAAGTTTACTTCTTCAGCCAAAAGAAGTGCATTAGTATCTGAGGTCAGTTTCCTTAGTCAACAGCCCCTACACACATCTGCATCCAAAGTTATAGGACCTCATACTTTTCCTTTTTTTAAGTTATTTTTATTGTTATTAAACTTTTTCCATACATCATACATCATTTCTCAATTGAAATTTAGAGTCACTTCCTTTTCCACGCCCCCCACGCCACACGAGTCCCTGCACTCTGCGATACATGTCTTGAAAATCTTTTTCTCTAAATCTTTTCTAGTCTTTCTAGAGTTGCTTTCCAGTTCTTTTTGTTGTTCTCTCTAAGTCGTATTGTGCTTCAACGTATATATATATATAATATATATATAGATATATATATATATAGACAACAAAATATATCATACATCACTATCACCTGACTGGAGATGGTCTTTTTTTTTTTTTCTAAAAGATGTCAAGTGGTACTTAGAAGTGTTTGAGTGTTCCTCCTTGGCAAGCCCAAACAACCATCAATCCTTGCCCTGGTGGCTGCCACACTGCTAAGGTCTTTCCCTCCCAATGGTCCCCCCCCCCCAAGAAGTCCAGTAAAGCATGCGTCCTGTCTTGTCTGCACTGTAGTGGCCTGCATGATACAGCCTAGGTAGTGGAGGACCTCATACTTTTCTAAGCAAAACCCTCACTTTAACTGCAGTTACCTTTCGAGTTGAACTTAATACTCGCACTGTAGTGAGCCACGCATGATGAGGGTTTTCTGTTTTTGTCCTACTTCAGCCCTGTGACGGCTAGACAGAAGAATCTCTTTCCAGAATACACATATATTTTTATATATATATATATATATATATATATATATATATGAATCTGGACCTGGGAAATTTCTTTAAAATAATTTTTAGATAGGGTCTTACTATGTAACCCCAGCTGGAAATCTGCATGTAGACCATCCCAGGATGGCCTCGATCTCACAGCCATCCACCTGCCTCTGACTCCTGAGTGTTGAGATTAAAGGCATGCACCACCATACTTAGATTGCTCTTTTATTTGTTTCTTTGTCTGTTTGTTTGTTTATATTTTATGTGTATGAGACAAGATCAGAATTTTAAGGTTGTATGTCACTGCCACCCTCTGCCCCTTTTTAAACAGGGTCTGTCACTGGCCTGGAACTTACTAGTTAGACTAGACTGGCTGGCTAGTGAGTCCCAGGGTCCTCCTTTCTCTGACTGCAGTGCTGGGAATATATAAGCCCAGCATCCTGTCTGGAGTCTTGTGTGTGTATGTGGAACTTCAGGATCAAGTTGACATCCTCAGGTATGTAAGGCCAGCACTTTACTGACTGGGCTGTCTCCCCAGTCACTATGTTGGTCTTATTAGTCATAATTTGTCATTTTCATCAGTAATTCACAAACTCATTTCTTGTGAGCTTTGGTCTTTTAAAAGTCACATAGCAGTCGGGCATGGTGGCACACGCCTTTAATCCTAGCACTTGGGAGGCAGAGGCAGGTGGATCTTTGTGAGTTCAAGGCCAGCCTGGTCTACAGAGTGAGTTCCAGGATAGCTGGGGCTACAGGGAGACCCTGTCTCGAAAAGACCAAAAAAAAAAAAAAGTCACATAGCTTTTCTAATAAGTAAGGTAGGCATCAAAACGGAATCAAGCTTTAAAAGATTTTCCACAAGCTTTCTTTCTAATGACTCTTCCCATGCTCTCAGGAAGGATGTTCTCCTTGCTCAAGGTATAGTAAATCTTGGGCTCCTTAAAAAGTGTTTTCCCCTTAAATTCTTATTGACTTGGCTGCCAAAGGCCAGAGACCCCACATCATCGTCAGTGAAGATGGCCCTTTTCTTTGTGACATCTGCAAAGGTTGCTCTTCTGTAGTCCTCCACACTGGGTACAATCTCCTCTTTCCTCCTTACTTGCTCCAGTCTCTCCAACCGTCACAGGGCAGAGACAGAACTTTTACCATTGCTGTATCTTGCCTGTACTTTCCTGATATCTTTATGCATTAATAATGCATGGAACTCGATGTTGTTTGCTGTTGTTTCTTATGTGTCTGGTCTTCCCAACTAAAATTTAAGTTTCTCGAAGGAAAGAATTGTGGCTTTTGATTACTTAAACTTCTTTGTCATAATTGATACTGTGGTGTATAAACTACCAAAGAGCAAAGTAGAGTTTCTGAGCCTAAGTCAATGCATTCAACATATTTTAAAATGGGTATATTGGGAGAAAATACATAGCTGGAATATTCATGTACTTGGGAACCTATTTAAAATGCATATTTAAAACATGGTAAGTGTGTCATGGTATTCTCTGGAAAGCACTTCTGAAAGGCAAAATTCATAACATGAATGGTGACGTGTTTCAAAAACAGGCATTGGTGTGTCGGAAGCTGCCAACCCAATCCATTGCTCACCCAAATGACTCTGAGGATGGCAGCACGGAGGCAGAGACCCAGGGATGAGGTGGGCAATGAGGTGGAAGGAGATGCAGCTGTTTCTTTTCATTCATTCACTGGATTCTCTGTAAATATTGGTAGGGCTTGCAAAGTGGTAAACAGCATTTCCATAAATTGAAATGACTGCTCATACCCTGGCAAGAATAACAGGGGCCAGAGTGTCCCACAAAACAGACAGTGACATCACACGCTGCATGGCTTTTCCCCCTGGCTTATCCTATGGACTCCCTAGTTCATCTGCTACAGAATATTTGAATATATGTTTTAAGCCTGCTGTCTCTTTCTCCAACAAAACTCTCCACGTCTGCTTTAGATTGTTGTTGCTGAGGCTTCCTCCTTATCACAGGAGTCATGGGTGGTTTCCATGCTTGTTGTGAAGTTTGTCTAGGTTTTGCTTTTGGTTTGAACTGAAGTTCCAAACAAACAGATGTCTTTTTTTTGCAGGACTGAATGACAGGGCTTTAATGCTGCTGTTCTTATATTTGCATATTAATTACCTGCATCACATTTTATTAGCACATTATCTGATGAGGAATTCTGACTAATTAATTTCACCTGGAATTGTACACCAGCGTATGAAAAATTGCACTTGGCCATTTGTAGAGACCAGCTGTGTATTAGAAATATCTGATTCCCAGCTTCAGGATTAAAAAGAGGGAAAACAGCTGATTGTAAAAAAAAAAAAAAAGAAAAAGTGACTTTTCCTTGCACCCTGAAGGGATCGTCATTGGCAGATAACCTCTATCCCTCCGCCTATTCCAAACATTAACCCAGAAGAGGACTGCAGCATCATTCAGCAGGATGACTTCGCTTTCAGTGATTTTGGTTTTAATTTGCAGTGATGCTAATGTGGTTGGGTTTCCCCCATATGCATGCACTCACTGCAAGCAGTTCCAGCCTGAATCACATAGAGCCAACTTCATTTGGAATACAAATTGTTTTGGCCTAGCTGACGGTGGGAAGCAATAAACAAAAAAATCGGAGAGAGCTGGGATGGCATGGTAAAAGCTAACCCTCAGGATCAAACGTGGCTTCTCAGAACTGCAACCAAATCCTAGCGCAGAACCCGGATGCACACGCATGCTCTTGTTTCCGCTCCCTCTCTGTGTCTTGCTATGTATTTCAATTGCATTCTTTGTCTGCCCTGACAACAGATGGTGTTTTAATAAAGTCCAGTAGGAATATGACTGTGGGTAAACAATGCAGGGCATGCCAATTCCATAATTGCTGGGGACTGATTCAGCCTCTTACCTGCTGCATCCAAATTGGGAGAGAACCAACTCTGCTTTCACCTACCGGCAGAGCCCTGCTCACCCGCAGCTGGGCTGTGCGGCAGCAGCAAGCCTCACCACGGAAGGTAAATTGCAGTTCTTGTCATGCTTCTTGGCACTGAGGCTGGAAGACGCTGCCATCTGGCTCAACATCAAACGTGGCCATTGAATCTCTTGGAGATGAAATGGCTTTTGAAAAAAATCTTGCTATTTAAAAGAAAAAAAAATGGATACACATAAAACTTATTATCATTCGCTTTACAGGCGCAGTCTTTGCTCAAATCACACTTGGAGCTTATTTGTGCAATGGCTTGCTGAGTGTTGTTTCTCTCCTCACTGATTCCCACGCTCAAAGGGATTTATAGTCTAAACCTATTATATGCTAATGGAAAAATTTAAATTCACTGGATCTGGCCAAGAAATGCATGCTCTCTCGTTTGCTTGCCTCACTGGGGAAGGGCAGCAGGTCTTGGTTACTTATCTGAAATGTTTTAGTCTCGTTGCTTTACATTGTCTATAGCTCCATCTTTTTTATATAGTTATTTAGAAAATGGCACAGGTGAAGACAACGAAGACAGGATCCAAATCCTTGTCATTTGTCACTTCCCATCAGTCCCCTCCAACTATCAGCTAAGTAGAGGCTCCAGGAAAATCAAGTGACTTTGGCCATGGAGAAGAGACATCAGAGCTTAGAGAAGGCCACTGGAATGTGCTTTTGAACCAGGGATCATATTTCAAGTGACAGTTTCTTCAGATACATCTAGTTCCAACAGAGCACTCTAAGTACTTTCGGTCTGGTCTAACATTAGGAAAGTAAACACACAAAAAAGCAAAACAAATGCAGAAACTGGAGATGGAGAAGGGTCCAATTCAGCTGGCTCTCATGCAGAGAGAGGCCTCCAAACTCTTGTTTTATCCAAGAAGACGAAATGCACTGAACTGCTAAGAATGAACCAGTAGAGCTTAGGGCAATTCTTGTGTTTATTTTATTTTAAAATATACTTTATTATTTTCCTTTTATGTGTCTGTGAGTGTATTCCCTGCATTTATGTAAGTGTACCCATGTGGTGAAATGCACACAGGAGTCAGAAGAGGGCTTCAGATGCTTTGGAACTGGAGTTACAGACAGTTGTTAGCTGCCATGTGGGTGCTGGGAATCAAAAACCCAGGTCCACTGCAAGAGCAGCCAGTGCTTTTTATTGGTGAGGCTGAACCATCTCTCCAGCCCCATTTTCTTGTCTTTATCAATTTAATTTTGTTACCTCCTGGCTAGAATAATTGTTTCCTGAAATGTTTGTTTTTCTGTTGCTGTTACTGCTAATTTTAAGAAATAGTAGGCTGACATCCCCTTATCTGTTTAGTCCACAAGCTGGGTGTCTCAATAGTCCCCATCTGGCATTGAAGGTTTGGAGGATTCTTGGAGAGACATGAGTCCTCAGTCCATATTGGAAGGTTACAAAGCTGTGTTTCATGTCTTTGAGGAGTGCCAAAAGCCATGGCAGCCACGGAGTTGATGCACTTGCCAGTAAGAATTGAAGACAGGCCAAACAACAGTACTCTCTCTTCTTTCTTTTTGTCTCTTTTTATTTTATTTTATTTTATTTTTAAGGGATTCTACAATACAATGACACAGTTGTTTGCAGATAACAATGATGTTACTCAGTATGACATACAATTAAGTAATTGGTGCATTTTGCAAGTATCTATGTCCAAATTTTGAACAACCCAAGGTTCCCATAGTCCAGTTGGAGAAGCTTGTATGCACAGGCATGTTGATCAATCAGGTGTCCAGACTATATTCCT